>JAPFFP010110823.1:0-18660 GCA_026153255.1 Solanum medicagineum
TGCTAATACCTTCCCTTCGGAATAACTTGAACCCCTTACCTAGAATTTTTGGTTCGCAGACTATTTTGTAAATAATTAATTGGTTTCCTAATTATTCTTAAAATTAGGTGGTGACTCCCAAAATCAAACTATTTTTCCTAAAATCAAATAATTTTTTCTATTATTCAAACCCTTTTATTTTTATTATTTTTAATCGAGTTGCCGCGACGTTGCGCCTTCAGGATGTCAATAATTATATGATCGAAAATACTTTATTTGAAAGTGGTAAAAGATTAAAATGGTGATGAAGAAAAAGGAGGAATGACGAGGATCTTATGATAAGGAAGAAAAAGAAGCACGAATATTTAAGATTTCTTTACATCAAACAAATATCAAGAAATAATTGTAATTTACACTTAAATTATAGTTAGAATAAGATGTAACATACATTGTAAGTAAAATATCAAAGGTGCCTTCATTTTTACTCAAAAGTTTCAAGTTCAAATTTCAAATTCTTGTAAATACAAAATTATTTTTATTAAAAATATTTTATCTTTGATATAAAATTTCTCATTGCGGATTTAATTTCAATTTGACTTAAATACAAATATCAAAAAGGGTTAAAAAAAATCTCCCTATTCATTTTTAGATAGGAAATTACATGTCAGGCACCACATTTAATATTTACAAGCCAATCTCCATATTTTGTTTTCAAAAGAGTGCAAACAAAGGAAAAATGTAAAAAGGAGCCGAAAAAAAAAAAGGATTGTCATCCCAAAATTGCATTTAATGCCAAACTCATTGAAAGTGACATGTTTCATACAGAAAGGAGGAAATTTTCTGATAATGCAAGCAATCAACTGGTGCATCAATTGGAAAAACTACTTTCCAAGAGGGAGCACTAATTGATGGTAATAATTATTCTTGAAAAATACATGTAGAACCTAAATGAAAACAAAACTTTAAGAGAGTGAGAGAAGCAATAAAGCCACATCCGAATACCAAAGAAAAAATCATTTACATATGTTGTGTTATTATTCTCTAGTTCATTGAATGCTACTCTTAAATGTGTAAAGCCAAAAAAAGTTCAGAGTTGCTTTGAATATTTGTGAGGAGTTAAGAGTGTAAGTTGACCCAAAAGTGTAGAGTAGAAACAAAAAAAATCCAAAAAGACACAGAAAGTGAGAGGTTGTTCTTGAGTTGGTTACATGTTAGATATAGACATGGAAAGTGTATCGATTTTAATTCACCATGGAGGAAGATGAGATGTTACAGGTATGTTCATAAAATAACTTTAATAATAGATAGTTTATTTTTTAGTTTTCTGATTTTTTGCTTTTGAGAGAAGAAAATGTGTTGGGATGATAAAATAACTTTAAAAATGATGAGTGAATGTTGGTGAATTTGTACATGTAGTCTAGCAATTAATGTTGTTGGTGTTAATAAGTTTGATATATAGATGAAAGTTGGCTGATAAGGAAAAGTTGTAATGTTGGTGGTTTTGGTAGTTGTAATGTTGGGTGTTAAATATTGTACGGATATATTTCTAAATGAAAAGAAGTTGTGTTGGGATTATTTGATGGGAGGGATTGTGGTGTGTTAACTGGTGGCACTGTTGGTGTCAGTGGTATTATTTAAATAAAATAATAATATAGGTATGTATTAAAAAAATATAAAGTTATTTGAAAATGTTGTAATTGTTTGGTATGACAATTGGTATTGATGGTGGTATAAATGGTTTATATTCTTAACAGAAGTAGTTGCCAGTTTTTTGGTAGAAATTTTGGTATGTTCATTGATAACAAAGTTGGTTTTTGAAACTAAAATAGGGAATTATATCGATTACAAAGTTGAAGGTGTCATTTATGATACAACAAGTGGATTCAATGGGCTGATTGACACCACTGCTTTGCAAATTGATTTTGATACTAGCATTTATGAGGTGCTTATGTATAAAATTAACGATGCATCACCACCCATGAGAATTCCTAATAACATGGGGGTTCATGTATTTTTGGATCAAAAAAGGAGCAACATTGATTTCTTCAGTAGATATCCATTGTGTATAACCTACATAGAGAAAGCAGTTGAATCAATGCTGCCTGAAGGAACTTTGGACCAACAAATGCGTGGTTACACCATTAGAATCACCAACCTTTTGTCTAGCATAGAAACAAATGTTAATGAAGAAGGTGAAGAAATAGAGATAATACAAAACATGCAACACGATATTATGGCGGTGAATCAAATCTACAAAAGCAAAAGCACAATAGTGCACGTAATGAGGAGGTATGCACTCATAAGGGGATTTCAATTCACCACTACAAGATCGACTCCTACAAGGTATAGAATATTAACAAGGCAAAAAGTTCACAAAATTTATTTGATAACTAATCTAACTTGTTGTTTTACAATTATAATTTAAAGTGTCCAACAAATAAATACCCGCGACCATTTAAATGTTCATGTTTGGAAAATTCAGAGTTGTTCAAGGTCCGTAAATTTTGTGATAACCGTACATGCCCAGTAAAGTTTAGAATTCTTATGAAGCGGCAGTGTAACAGTGATGTCGTTGGTGCAATATTGCTGAACAAATGCAATGATCCAAAGATCAATTATACACCAAACAATGTAAAATCATATATGAAAAAAGAATATGAAATTAGATTGAGCTATATGCAAGCTTGGAGGCGTAGGCAAAAAGCATTTAACATCCTCCGAGGGAAGCCTTCTATGTCCTACGGGAAACTGCCGATATATTTATGTATGTTGGAAAAGACATATCCAGGGACAGTTGTGGATTTGAGGAAAACAGAGAAAGACTGTTTTTTGTATACATTCATAGCATTGGAAGCCTGCATTAGAGGGTGGGAGTATTGTTGTCCAATAGTTGTGGTTGATGGAACACACGTGAGATCAATATTCGAAGGTACCATGTTGATAGCAAGACCGCGGCGAAAGGGGAAGACGGGATTAGAAGATTTAGGGCAAAAACTCTTCTGTATAGAATTTTTGGTAAAGGAAAAGTATATTCTGTACGTATGTACAGTGAATCATATATATTTATACCCCTATACCTGCTCCCTATATTACTTATAATGTGCCTCACAACATGGGATAGTCTCCCAACTAATCCAACTAATAAACTAATTAATCAATCACTTATAAACTATACTAACTAATGCATGCAATTAATTAGTCACTTCTAATATCCCCCCTCAAGCTGGATGTATTGAAGACGTTCAATAATCCAAGCTTGCCAAGTAAAAAACCATGTTGTGTGCGATTCAATACCTTGGTGAGTAAATCAGCTTGTTGATCTTTGGTGTTAACATAGACAGTCTTAATGAGTCCTCGTTGGATCTTCTCCTAATGAAATGATAGTCGATCTCGATGTGTTTGGTGCACTCATGAAAAACTGGGTTGGCAGCGATCTGAAGAGCTGATTTATTATCACAAAAAAGTAATGTTGGCTCTGTCAATTGCACACCCAACTCTTTGAATAGGTTGGTTATCCATACCACTTCTGAAGTAAGCGCAGCTAAGCTTCTGTATTCAGCTTCTGTGGAGCTCCTTGATACTGTTGCCTGCTTCTTGGACTTCCAAGATATGATAGAATCACCAAATTTCAAAAGGAAACCAGTTACTGACCTCCTTGTGGAGGGGCATGCAGCCCAGTCAGCATCACAAAATCCATATAATTGAGGCTTCTGAACAGAGCTCATAAGCAAGCCTTTACCAGGTTCGAGTTTGATGTATCTGATAACTCTCAAGGCAGCTTTCCAATGCAACAATTTTGGCTTTTGCATAAATTGACTGAGCACCTGCACTGCAAAGGCAATATTTGGTCTTGTATTGGTGAGATAAAGTAGCTTTCCAACTAATCTTTGATACCTTGGAATGTCCTCAAACATAATGTCTGGTTCAAAATCAGCACCAGTTAGTGGTTGACTGCAGTCCAGTGGTGTCATGCAAGGCTTGGCATCTCCTAAGCCTGCTTCAGCTATCATCTCAAGGGCATACTTTCTCTGATTCATCAATATTCCCTTGCTAGATCTCAGGAATTCAATTCCCAAGAAATATTTAAGCTCACCCAGATCTTTTATCTTGAAATAGCTATGCAGAACATGCTTTGTTTCCTCTATTAGCTTGGCATCATTTCTTGTAATCAAAAGATCATCAACATATACTAAAACAATTACCAGTGCATCATTCCTTTTCTTTGTGAACTGAGAATAGTCAAGATGACTTTGTATATAGCATGAGCCTAACAGTACCTCAGTGAGTTTGGCATTCCACTGCCTTGAAGCCTGCTTCAGTCCATATAAAGATTTCATCAATCTGCACACCAGCCTCTTGTCCTTCTCAGCAGTGTAGAAGCCTTGAGGCAGCTCTATGTAAACCTCTTCAAGCAAACCACCTTGTAGGAAGGCATTAAAAACATCAATTTGGAAAATATTCCAATCCTTAACAGCAGCCAATGCTATGATAGACCTAACAATTGACATTTTTACAATTGGAGCAAAGGTTTCTTGATAGTCAATACCTTCAGTCTGGCTGTAGCCTTTTGCCACAAGTATAGCCTTGAACCTGTCTATTTGACCATCTGCCATATCTTGATCTTGTATACCCATTTGCAACCAACAATGTTCTTTCCTTCTGGCAGCTGAACTATCTTCTAGGTTCCATTTTCCTCTAGAGCTTGTATCCCTTTCTGCATTGCATCCCTCCACCTGCTGTCTTTTGCTGCTTCCACAAAGTTTCTTGGTTTAATTTCTGTGGAAAACATGGACAAGTAAGCCTGATACTTAGGTGATACATTGTCATAAGATACATAGTTACTCTGAGAATAGGCCTTGGTTGTCTGAGCTACATAGTCTTTCATCCAAATAGGTGGATGAGAGCTTCTGGTGGACTTCCTGGGCATGCTGCTTTCAATTCCACCCACTTCCTCAGTGGTAGGATTGATGGCAGCACCCTGAGCATTGTGTTCATCTACTAGTTCTAAAATGTCATCACTGTGAACCATAGAATCAGCATCTATGTCCACATTACCTGTTGCACTAGGTATAGGGAGCTCATTATCTTTATCGCAGTTAAGAGAATTCTCTGAGGGGGCAGCTAGATCAGTGTGGAAGAGTGGTTGCTGGTCACTGGCTATTTCTTTGAAGGGAAACACATTCTCCTTGAATGTCACATCTCTGCTAACAATGAGTCTCTTCTGGACTAAGATGTATAATATGTATCCCTTTTGTGTGGATGAGTACCCCATCAGTACACATGGTTCAGCCCTAGGGGAGAATTTGTCCTGTTTGACTGCCTTGGTTGCATAGCACAAACAGCCTAGCACTCTCAGATGTTATATGTTTGCTTTGTGTCCATGAAATTGCTCATATGCAGACTTGCCCTTCAAAACTGGTGTGGGGAGCCTGTTAATCAAATACATAGCAGATAATACACAATCTCCCCAGAATCTAATAGGAATATTACCTTGAAATCTAATTGCTCTAGCCACTTCTAGTATATGCCTGTGCTTCCTTTCAGCCACCCCATTTTGTTGTAGAGTGTATAGACAGCTGCTTTCATGTATAATTCCAAGATTCTTCAGTAAAGTACAGCAGTCAATATTGAAGAATTCTGTACCATTGTCTGTTCTAATCCTTTAACATGGTTATTAAATTAGGTCTGTACCAGTGCTAAGAAAGACTTTAATACTGAAAACACATCACTTTTCAATTACATTAAGTATACCCAGCACATTCTTGAATGATCATCAACAGTGGTTAGAAAAAATCTGAATCCATTATGTATTACAGATTTGTAAGGTCCCCATACATCAAGGTGAAGTAAATCAAAAACATTTATTGCTCTAGACATACTCAAATTGAAAGGCAATCTAGTCTGTCTTGCAACAGGATGGATGCCCAAGTCTGCTATGCCATAACATCTTCTCTGTTCTGCTATGCTGTGTCATCATCACTGCATGAGCCCTCTTATTTTTTCCTGATTGCAGGGCTGCAGGTAAATGGTATAGGTCATTCACTTCTCTACCAATCCCCTTCACTCTTCTAGTGGAGAGGTCCTCGAGCAAAAAGAAATCAGGAAAGAAATTGATTGAGCAACTCAACTGTCTAGTTAGCTTTGAAACTGACAATAGATTATGTTTGAAATCAGGAACCACTAATACATCTCCTAACAAATCTCCATCAGCTGTGCTACAACATCCAACATGTGATACTTGTGCAGTCTTTCCATTAGGCAAATATACTATTTTATTAACACTCTCAGAGGCATGACATAATTTATCCAGATTGTGTGTCATGTGACAGGTAGCACCTGAGTCAACTATCCAATTTCCTTCTCCTCCTTTTAATTTTACCTGTGTGTTATGATCATCAACAGATAGAGCATTAGTCATAGTGATCATACCTGCCATATTTGCCTTGTTATCTATCCCTTTACTTGAGTTTGAGTCTGATGCCGAAGCTTCCCTTTCTAATAAGTGCAAAATCCTGTTGTATTGATTTGAAGTGAGTGCTGGTTGTGTCTCAATATTCTTCACAGAATCATCAGGAGGAAAGGCATCCTTTGATTCTCTCTCATTTCTGTGAATGTTTACATGGTTCACCATGTCATGATCCCTTTGCACTCTACTATTCTGCATTACATTAGGTCCGGCCTTCTTCTTGAACTTCCAATCAGCTGGGTAACCAACAAGCTTATAGCATATATCCCTAGTGTGCCCCTGCATTTTACAGTACTCACAGTACAGATTGCTGTTCCTCCTTTGCTTGTGGGTGTTGAAGTTCCCCATACTGGCTGCATTCCCACTTCTTCCAACATAAAATCCCAACTGTTCTCCACTCTCCACTGAGTCATGACCTCCCTTTTTATAGTAGTTTCCCTTCCCAGCGTACAATGCTCTGATACCACTTGTTAGGACCAATATGAATCAAGTGTTTATGTGGAAGCTAACAAAGCAACCTCGAAAGACCATGAGTATGAAGATAAATGAGAAACACCAAGAGACAATAATTTAACGTGGTTCAGTCAGCCGACCTACATCCACAAGAGGAGATGAGCAATCCACTATATAAAAGAGAGTACACAATATCGAGAGAAATAACCTCACCAATTCACTCGGAATACAAAGAGGTTCACACAAATGTTAACATAACACTTGTGACTCGCTGTTTCTCTCCCTATACAAAACTCTCAAACCTTCATGGCTACATTGTGAATGCTGTCAAACTAGAAGGAATGGGCATCTATTTATAGAGTCATAAACCTTTTCCTACTAGAAAAAGGATTTGACAAATATGGAGAAATTCTATTTTCCTTTTCCTAATAGAAAAAGGATTCACCAAATATGGAGAGTTTCTGTTTTTCTTTTCGTAAAACGAAAACTCCAATTATGATAAGAAACTGAGGGCAAAAACCCAACAATCTCCCCGTTGGCCTGAATTTGTAATAAAATAAATTTGCCCACCTTTGTTGCACAATCTTCATCATGTTGAATCTCTTCTGCAAAATCTCCTCAGCAAATTTCATGTCTCGACAGAGAACCTCTCTGAAAAAGTTTCTCCAACAAAATCTTCATTACTGTCAAAATATATTGCATCTAGAACTGAATCCGCCAATATAAACACTTGTTCTTAGCCTCGTTTTGATTCCATGTGTAAGTATTGGACGTACCGCCACAAACCAAGACTACATAATTTTGATCTGCTAATCATCTTGCACCGCCACTAACAACTAGTATGACACGCCGCTTGACCACCACTTTGCCAAGAAGACTTTCAACACAAGACATCAACCGCAAATCTCTGGTCTTGTTATTACACCGGGAACTTCTCATAAGACACAGTCCACTAATCCAACATTCCCAAACCTAGGCTCTGATATCACTTGTTAATGCATGCAACTAATTAGTCACTTCCAATAGATCTCGGGGGTAAGTTATTTAAAAATATGATTATTATTTTATGAATATATTTGTATATGAAAAGAAGTTGTGTTGGGTTTATTTGATGAGATAAATTGTGGTGTGTTAACTGGTGACACTGATGGTGTCACTGGTATTAATAGACTAAAATAATAATATAGGTATGTATTATAAAAAAGCCTTAGTTGAATATGCGATAATTATTTGGTATAACATTTGGTATTGATAGTGATATAGATGGTTTCTATGCTTTACAGAACTAGTTGTCAATTTTTTGGTAAAAATTTTGGTGTATACATTGATAACAAAGTTGGTTTTGGTATTGGAAGAAGTTTCTGGTTCCACAATGTGTGTGTTTTGTTTATTACTTATCATAATGATTGCCAAGAAATGTTGGTGAGGTGTTAAGTTGGTAATATTCTTACATTAGTTGGTGTGAACATTGTATGAAAAGGGGTAAGTGTGGTAAATCAATGTATGTTGGCAGATTATTATTTTGCCCTGAATTTTTAACAATCTTAACTGTTAGTGTATGGTGTTTTAAAAAGACTTATCAAATTTGGATGTAGGTCATATTTTACCACTGGCATATAATATAGTTGATTAAGAGAATGATAACTCATCGAATTGGTTCTTTCAATGTTTTAAATTGTCATTTGGTGATAGAGAAGTTATGTGCTTTGTTTCGGATATAAACAAAAGTATTTGAAATGATGTTGCAATGGTGTATCCGGGATCCCTCACTATGCTTGCATTTATCACCTGTGAACAAACGTTCTAAAAAAAAGCCACCAAAAATACCGAAGAGATTAGAAGATCGCTTTTTGGATTGGCAAAAATATACACAATTCATGAGTTTGAGGATATGATGATTCAATTGAGAGAGATTAGTCCAAAGTGCTATGATTATTTGGTAAAGGTTGATTTTAAGAAATGATCTTACACACACTCTAACGTGAAGAGAATATGGACACTAACAAATAATATTGTCGAATCAATAAATAATAAAATATTACCTGGTAGGAGGATTCCAATAATCCCAATAATAGAGTATATGAGAAAAATAATTGAAGGTTGGAATGAAAGGGATAGTCAAGAGGCGAAAGGTACCATCACAACATTAACAAGAAAGTACAATTAAGTGCTTGTGGATAACAAAACGGTATCACACAGAATGGCGGTATGAATGTGCATTTTTTTAATTCTAACAAATAACATGTGAATGACTTTTGTTGGTGTAATTATGTTTTTATTTGAAGGTGAGGGCATCAACCGAACACCTACACAGAGTTATCGATGGTGCAAGACGATTCAAAGTCTGTCTACACACCAGAATGTGTTTTTATGGATGATTCCAACAAGACGAAATTCTATGTGGGCATGGAATTGCAGCTATTGACTTCAGGGAAAAACATGCAGAAGATTACTGTTCGGTGTACTACGGAAAGAAAAATTATCAAGACGCATATGCAATACCAATTGAACCATTGCCCTGCGAGAGCACCTGGGTAATCCCTGATGATGTGTTAGAAGAGATTGTACTAGCGCTAACCGTACGGAGAGGACCAGAAAGGTCATCGAATTATGACAGAAAAAAGGGAACTACAAAATATAAATCAAAGAAATGCAACGTTACGTGCAGTTGGTATGGTTTGATTGGCCATTAAAAGACTACTTGCCTAGATAATGGGCTCGGAAATTAATGAGTCATTCTTGGTATTACTGTTTTGGTTCTTTTATTTAGATCAATATTGGTGTTTTGCGTTGTTCCTAGTGATGATATATATACACGCAATGATTTTGTAGTATTGGTGAAAACAATGTTGGTATTTTGTAAAGTTATACTTACCAAACAAATGATGATAAATTTGATTTGTTCCTTTCCCAAAAGGTTGAATATTTTTTTTTTGGCAGAAAAATTTGGTTCAACTTTGTGTTTGCATTTTATATTATTTTGTGATAATGATTACAAAGAAATATTGGAGTGTTGTGAAAGTAGTATTATTGGTGCATTAGTTGGTATGAACATTGAGTGGGAAAGAGTAAGTTTGGTCACATGTAGTTATAGACATTGGTAAGCCTATTTAGTAGCAAAGGTGACAATATTGTATAATTGATATTAGTGTTGGTATGAATTTATATATATTTATTTAGTTTTTTGGTGAATGGTTACAACCAAACCCATTTTATTGGGGTAAGATATGTTGCTACAGTGTTTGATTGGAATATAATTGATATGAGCAGTTGAGAAATTTTTGAAAAAAAAAAGTATATTGTCAGATATATGGTGTAATGTTAGTGTTATAATTGGTAAACAATTGATTCTACCATTTGATGATCTTTGCTTCATTGTTGCTAACACAATTTGCATGAGGAATGAATTTATATATAAATTTACTTATTTTGTGAATGATTACTTCCAAACCCATGTTTTTGGGGTAACATATGTTGCTATAATGTTTGATTGAAAGTATAATTGGTGAAAAAAAAGTATGTTGCCAGACATATGGTGTAATGTTGGTGTTAAAATTGGTAATTACTTGATTCTACCATTTGGGTAGAGCTGTCAATACGCACCGACCCACCCTATCCGGGCTAGCCCTTATAAACTTTGAAATTTGACAGGCCAGGCGGGGCTAGCCCCTTTTTTTATGAGCTAAAAAATAGCTAGGTCAAATCATTTGTAGTGGGCCGTGGGCCTCCATATTTTTATTCTTATATTTTTTAATAAATTTTTCAATAAAATTATAATTTAAACATATTAAAATAAATAGCAATATGATAATATTACATAGTATTAGTGTTACTATTACTCCCTCTATTCATTTTTACTTGTCTGCTATACTATTTTGAGATATCCGACCATACTTATCCTCTTCATGAAATCAAAAGATAATTTCAAACTTAATTTTTAGTTTACCTTTACCATTAATTATAGTAGTTATTTTCTTGTTAAATTTTTCAAGACGTTCTAGTTGCTATATTGAAAATGTGATTTAGTAAAATTGCTCATATTATTTATTGTTTCTTAATCCCTGTGCTAAATCAATAAAGGACAAGTAAAGATGGATAGAGGGAGTACATATTATAAAAATATAATTTATATCTAAATTTTAATATTTAAAAATTTTAAATGAACTTTGAGTTTGGACTCTTATTATTTTAATGCTTTATTTTATTTTTATTTTTAATTATTTTTTAATTCGACCTACGGGCCGGCCCAACCCATATTGCAAAAGCTCCAAAAATCAACAAACTTATTCAGGCCGACCTAAAAAACTCATTTTTTAAATGGGCTCCAAAAGTCGTAGCCCAACGCTGCTAAATTACAGATTAGACCAAGTCGACCCAACGGGCCTAGCCCATATTGACAGCTCTACGTTTGGGTTATGTTTGCCTCCTTACTGGTAATACCATTTGCATGAGGAATGTTTGGGAACATGAAAAGCTTGGTCACAATATGTATGCAGACACAATTATGGTCACATGTAGGTGTAGACATTGGTAAGCATATTTTGGTAGCATACGTGACAATATTGTATAATTGGTATTGATGTTGGAATGAATTTATATATATTTATTTAGTTCTTTGGTGAATTGTTACTTCCAAACTCAATTTTTTTTTTGGCTAAGATATGTTGATATAGTGTTTGATTGGGAGTACAATTGGCATGAGCATTTTCAAAAAATTTGAAAAAGAAATAATATTGGCAGATATATGGTATAATGTTAGTAGTATTCTGGTAATAGTATTGGTATAATGATGTCTGGAAAAAAGACAAGTTTGGTTCCACTATGTATGTCGTCGAAATTATGGTGATATCTAGGTGTATACGTTGGTAAGCCTACTTGGTATGTTATATAAATGGTAATATTATTGGTATGGTATATGACAAAGGTGAATTTATATTTATTTAGTTATTTGGTGATTACTTGTAACCAAATCAAATTATTTTTTCTTCTTTTAAAATATACGTGAAATTGCTAATATTATTGCTATGAAAATTGTTGCAAAGTTTGGGAATATAAATTATGTTCCTAGGTGTATGGTGAAAACTTGGTGTTATTAGTGGTAAGTACTTTGTTTGTATAACCAAAATAGCACATATACATCAATTATATTCATAATGATACAAAAAAAATCAACACATTACCAAAAGTTTAAAAAGTGAAAAAACACCTAGGCATCCAAAAAAAAAAAAACCACAGTTGCACAAAAAAAACACATAATTGCCACAAAGTAAACAAAATTAACAGTCATTCAACGTTGGAATAATCCATGAATGTCTAATCCTTTTTTTCTGGCAACATATTCTCTTGATTTCATCGGGGGTCCTCGTTTGCTAAGCACTTTCCCAGTAACCTCATTTTCACTAACAACACCTGCGTCAATCTTTTTGCAGCCATAGTCCCAAAACAATGCTCCACACCTTGCGCGAAATAAATCCGAAACTATCTGAATTCTTTCATTGTCAATATGAAGTTGTCCTTGAGAAATGTATTCGGCAAAGACAAATGTATAAAGACCGCAATCACTGTCAGTATGAAAAAAAAAAGAAGACATTGCAGTTATTTCAATAATAATATAAAAAAGAGGTAGAACAGAAATAAAAAACTATATAAAATATTCAAATTTTACTTACTCTGAATCTTCTCGTTGTTGTGGAGTGTTGTTGCCAATAAAATAATCCAAGGGGTTACCCGCAGCACAGTCAATGTATTCAGGGACATTGTTCCAGTCAATGTCGTCCCTTTTTTTTTGTAAAACCAATGCTGACGAAAAATAGCAGAATAATCTTCACTAGCTTCTTCGAGACAGCATTCATCGCAACCCAGTGCCTCGATCCCACATAACACAATGAGTCAAGAACATGTATACACTGACTTTTAATGGTAATAACAGCCAACACCTAGTGACATGCTTCAGATAGATTAGTTGAGATGCATACGAAATTAACATTCTCCCAAGCAGTATTAGCATGTATCTTGAAGCCCCTAATGTATTGCGTTACGCCATGATCCGAGGCAATCAATTGATTGACTTTATTACTTTTCATCCATGTATCATGAATTTGTTCAACCCATCGAATGAAGAAAGAGACAGTGAATGTAACTCTTGTGTCATTCCCCGGACCATACTTGTTTTTCTTGCGCAAGTAATACATAATAACATCAACATGTTGTACATAAAAAATGTAGAAAATGAATAAAAAATCTAAAAAAAAAAAAAAGACTGCTTCCAAAAAATGAGAACCAAAATAAGGACCCTCTACCTACTAGTAAATAATGTATATTATAAAAATTATATAGTAGTTAAATGTTTTATTACTGAATCTCCCCAAGGACGACCAATGGTAACAAGGTCATAGAACCAATCCATTAACTCCACCCTATCAATACCGAATTCAAATGGAGGAGTGATTTGTTCGAATCAATTGTAAAGACACTCAATTTTCTGAAACAAAAAATAAACGATACATATAAAGTCCAAAAAGGGAGAAACAATAAAGAAACATATATAATACTCACCTGTCATGTTTCTTAGATAATCTCTGCTTAATCCACAATTGAAAATCCTCTAGCAAATACATGTCTACCTCACAACTGGTATCCTCAACGAACGGGTGCTTCAACTGAAAAGCAACTGGCCCCGTCTCTGCAAAAGCAGTTGATTCACCGGGGTCAGTGAAAGGTGATTGCACACACCTGCCAGGGCCCCTGGTACTAGCTCGTTGCGAAGGAGTAAAGTATGGTTGTCTATTTTTCATTGCGATAATTTGAGATTCACGGATATCAGGGAAATCAAATTGATCAAAAGCGGACATATTCTGTGCATCACCTCTTAATTCACCTAACAATTGAAGAAACATCGACATATTATAGAATCATACATTTTACAAAAATGAAGCAACAAATTGAAGGTAAGACAACTATCATTCAAAAAACATTCACTACTATGCTTTTCCGGTTCATCCTGATTGCCTTGAGTATTATAAAATTTACAAATCTCCTCAACCTATAATATGGATAAGAAACATATCAACAATCTTCCAGGAAAACAAAATACATTTATAATAAAAGATCATCCGGACAATTTCATAAGAGAAACATAGATTATAAGTTATATGTAATGTTATAAAACCAAGAAGAGAAAAATTATACCCAAAACAAATTAATAAACAGGTACGAAAATGTAAACTAACAGTTCAATAATAAAAAAGACCCAAAATAAAATTACAGACCTAACATATCAACAAAATACAAAAAATACATATGACAATATCTCAATCAGTGTTGATATATTGTGGATTGATTTAATATAAATAAATAAAGAACTAATTACATTCTTTGTTGAGAAATCTTTCTCAACAACACTGTCGTTACGTGCATTAGCAAAAATATTAGGTTGATGAAGAGGAACTTCCTAAAAAAAATAGAAAAAGAGTCTCAATAGTCAAGATGACTGTGTTATGATTTAAATGATATAGATAAGAAGTTAAGCGGAAAAATTATTAACATAAATGCATTTTCACTAGAACTAACCATATGGACTGATGTTGAAGCATTGACACCAAAACTGGTGCCACAAGCATCAGTCAGTGTTGGATCATAAAGGCGTTCAACCTCCTAGCACAAAAAATTAAAAAGACATATATTAAGAATTAGAAAACTAAAATAATAATTAACTTTTTATAAAATGAATACAAAGGAAAAACCAAATGATCTCAAGAGCAAGAACAAATCCATATAACATGTAAACAAATAAACTATACAGTGGTACCTACAAAAGAAACCAACAAATCACCAACATAAGCTACAAGAAAACACTAATCACCATAAATTGCAACCCAACAAGACACCAAACAAACCACCACATCACAGACACCATCAAAAGCACCAACAACACTATAAGAAAATACCAATTTCAATGCAATGGTATCCACAAAAAGACACCAACAATGAACCAACATAACCTACAAGAAAACACCAATCACCAGCAAGACACCAAATAAACCACCAATCTCAAGCTATACCAAAACATCAACATGACAGATACTATCAAAAGCACCAACAACACTATAAGAAAACACCAATCTCAATGCAATGATATACACAAAAAGACACCAATAATGAACCAACATGACCCATAAGAAAACACCAATGTCTAAATGATGGAACTCACACAGACACCATCAATGCACCAACATCAACAATAAGAAAATACCAATCTCCATGCACTGATTCCAACAGAAAGGCACCAACAAATAACCAAGATAAGCTATAAGAAAACACCACTCTGCCTCAGATTAAAGGTCATGGTCTATTATCAACCATTAAGACCCACAAAACTGAAGAACAACTAAAAAAATTCAAAGGATGACCCACAAGATGAGCAACGTTATGTCCCAAAACAGTTATCAAAAACGAAATGAGTTACCAACTATAAACCAACCTATGCAACAACAAGATCAGGTGCCACAAATCTAAACACCAATCTGATTCACCAATAAGCATAAGCACTGGTATCAACCATTGGGACCCGCAAAATGTTGCAACAACTAAATGGCTACAAAATCAAATAATCTAGGAAAAACAAAAATGCAACACCAATAATGAAATAATTAAAAAGAATTCTTCAAATAAACTAACCATAGTGCGTGCTGAAAAATCATTGCCAACATGCAGATTGGCAGGTGCATGGTCCCCTGTATTGCCATCACAATGAACATCCTCCTAAAAAACAGTAAAACATTATGTATTAGCTAATACCAAAATAACAATGAAAAAAAATAGATTATAAGAATACAAATGTAGTTTGAATAAAAAAATATAGTCGAGCAACAACTAAATCATACCTTTGATAAATACGGGTTTTCGGTTCCTGAATCAGCCTTACGCTGACTGGTTAACTGAACTAGAAGATTTTTTAAAGAATCCATAACAGAATTCTTCATTTCAACATGATTTGCATCAACTTTGGCCTCTAAGTTTGAAACTTGTTTGTGAAGCTAAACAGTAAATATACATTTAAAAAGCACATGATCAAATATTTAAAATAATCATTCTAACAGTCAAAAATCAATAAAAATAACATACATACCAACATAAACTCCTTCTCAAAATTTACAATAGCATGAGTATTTTCTGTACGTCCAACCTTTTGAACATCGTCAGTGACAACGTTAGGATGAGAATCCTTGACGTTCCTTTCAGCTCCACTAAATGGTTCCTTAGTGGGTACATCCTTAACATTTGGCCCAGACAGCTCTTCAAGTCGAATGGAATCCAACTCATTGTCCATGAATTTGACATTATTGAACTTATACTAGCAATATAAAAAGTTGTATTAACACTAAAATAATAACAAAAGTTTATTGTCGAATACTCTTAAGCAAAAAAATAAAGATTTACCTGATTGTCAACTTTTCTAAACATGTCTCGCTTCAAATAATCCAAATAAATTTTTCTGGAGTCAATATTCCAATTAAACATACGGGGAGTATGAGTATGTTCACGGACAACAAGTGTCCTATCAACCTGGTTGCAAGATTCATATAACCAAATTTGCAACGCAATAGGGAATTCAAAAAAAGCGAACATAATCGCGCTCCTTGTCCATTTCAAAAGTTACAGAGTCCCTAAACTCAAAAAACAAAAGATGGCTCCAGGGATACGTAGTATATTTTCCTGACTCAACCAACAAGAAGTGATCATATGGAACAACTGACTTCCTGGGTGGAGATGATAGTATAAATGTACTGATCAAGTAGAGAATACACATGTCAAATAAATGCTCAGGCCTAATTAAGGCTTCTTGCTTGAAAACCCTACTAAATTCTTTTTTCGGGACACAACCACCTTTGGATTTTGGAAAATACTTATTAACCAATTTTGAGGGACCATCCAAGTCATGAACAAAATCATCCAACTTGCCACACTTAAACCCAGTAATACTCCTAAATTCAGGGAGGCCAGAATGTAGAAGCGTACCATTCAACTTGAAAGTGAACGAGTCTGACCGATCACACTTTACCTCACTGTGAACCAAAACCCTAATAAGCTGAAGTTGGCATTTAAGATTAGGCAAATCAAGCATATACCCAAACAGACAATCTTTGAATAAGTGCAACATATTGAACTTCGACAAACGTTGTTTAATCTCACCAATAACTTTAAAATTGGTGTAGCATAGCCACCGAGATGATGCAAACTTTGTCTAAAAAAAATAAAAAACAACAATTACATGTTTATAACTTACAAAAAAAAAATTGTGAACACTACTCAGTAACATAATTAAAAGAAAAAATTGTAGCATATTTTTCGAGGTTTTTTAACACTTTTTTCACTGCTTTTTGTAGACTTAGAAGCATTACCCTTGTTTGTTTTCTTTTGAACCACATATTACACACCAAATAATAATCCAACAAAGACAAAATCATTATAAGCAAAAACTAAGCATATACTTGCAAAAAGATCTAAAATAATGAAATTTAAAATACTTTAGATTTAACTACAGAACTTTTACCCTCCTTGTTTAGACAAAGTCTTTTTAATAGAGGTAACTCGTCTTCAAAATCACTGTCATGTGAGAGGTTAGATGTCTTCTCCTTCCCTTTTCACTGATTCTGAAGCTTGATTTCTAAGTGATTTGGTCTTGTAACTTTTGCTATCAATCACAACAGGATCATTCTTGGTCGGTGATGGAATGAATGCATGGAGGTCAAAAGTTGGACGGGAACAATGCGAAGGTATAGAATCCAAGCAAATCGACTCCTGATTCAATCTAGGGCTTCTACGAATTGGACTTGTTTGAGGGGTATCTTTAGCCATAGTTAATTTCTAACACAACAAAGTAAAAAGAAAAGAAAAACGAACTGGTATTGATAAGATAAGGAAGACGACTACCTCAAGAAGAAGAAGACGGAAACACACAAAAATAAATAGAGATGAGAAAGATAAACAGTCGGTCTAAAGGAAAATAATGGAGTGAAAAAAAAGCTAAAGAAAGTTTAGAAATTTTTGAAAAGACAAGGGGGGAATTTGATAGGGGTGTTAGTACCAATGCTGACAAAAATCAACTTTTTCACATATCCCAATAAAAAAAATGAAAATTAAAATTATAAAATGATAAATTGATGTATATGGACATGTCCAATTTGATAATTAAAAACATAGATTATAAATAGAATAAGACCCCCATGACTTAAGTAATAAACATCCTTAAAGTGTTTTTTCTAGCAATTTTTCCTATCAAAAATTGTATGGAGAAAAAAAAAGCACCAAGATGAAAAAATAATATTTAAAGAGTATTATTTCAAAACAGAGCAACAAAAGTAAATAAAAGGAGTAATTACTCTTTCAATTACTCTTTCAACAAACTATTTTTTCCATTCGTTTTTGTTTATCATATTTGAATTTAATACATCCATTAAGAAAATATTTATTAATATAAATAAATTATCGAATTACAAAAATATTTATGTGATATTCATTAATTTTTTAATTTAAAATAATTACATATTATCTTAATAATTAATAATCTCATATGATATCTTCAATTAAATACTCTTAGGTACATATATATTTATTATTTGATACACCTTGAAATATGATACATAGGAAGAGGCAAGTGAGACAAGAAAGAAGCAAATGAGAGAGTGTTGACACCCAATTTTTACCCTCCACTGTGTCAAATTAATAATCGGGTTTTATTTTTATTTTTAACAATTTTTAAA
>JAPFFP010110863.1:0-18658 GCA_026153255.1 Solanum medicagineum
TACACTTTAGAAGAAAATTTACATTTGGTCCCAAACTTTACCAAATTGAACCAATTAAGGACTTACGGGTTCTAACACGTACAACAATCTCGTCATGGGTAATCTTTTCTTGTCTACCATGGGTATTTCGAATCAGATTTCGGGCCAGGGTAAAAGCTATTAGCTCTTAAGTCACTGACCATGCAGCGTTTTTAACTTTGCTAGCTTCTGCTTTAGCTTTTGATGGAAAGAATTTATAAAAGAATGCGTTCTTCATTCTAAGCAAAGGCTTTTGATTAGACACTAAAGAAAGTATCCAGGATACAATTTCCAAGAAAATAATTTGTACGAATCTATATAATATTACAATGCATGTTCCTAAAATACAAAAAGAAGGTATTGTAGATACGTACAGATTAGTTTCTTGGGAATTGTATTCATGATACTTTCTATAATGTCTAATCATAACCCTTTGCTTAGCATGAAGAAGACATTCTTTTACAAATTCTTTCCTGCAAAAGCTAAAGAAGAAGCTTGCAAAGTCAACAACACTCTATGGGTAGTGACTCGAGAGATAATAGGCATAAGAGACTTATACACTGACCCAAAAATTGATCTAGAACACCCATGGAAGATCAAGAAAAAATTACCCATCACGAGATTGTAGTAGGAATGCTGGTGATTCCATTTTTCAAAAAGTTTGAGTGATCCTTCAATACTAAACTTCGGATATGGCAAAAAGTTTGGAGAACTAGTGCAGGGTGTTTCGGATAAGGAAGTTTTACAATGATTACTATTGTCTCTCACTCATGGAATAGTTCAACAATTGCGGATTATGCATTGGTGATGAAATTAGACTTTATTGGGATCCTATATCTTCAAGTTTAATGTTCAAGTTGTTTTTTCACATTTACTCTTAGTGTAACGTTTGAGAATTTAGTATCAAATTTCTATCATAGCTGTTTGTTTAGTATTACTCTTTCATACAATTGTAATAACTGAATATTTTGATTTGAAATTGGAATATTTACACTATGCAGTACGATGACTCTTGAAGTTCTCAATTTAGTCTATGTAATTTTTGTTTTATTTACTTGTGTTTTCATTTCCTAACATCTTATTCACTGTAAGAAATTGCAAGACTACCCAACCTTCAAATCCTAAGCCTGTCACAAGTGATCTTATTTTGAATAGCATATTAATAAAGGAATCATTTCCCCTTCTCGAGGAATTAGAAATATTATGGTGTAATCTTTTAAATACTAATAATAGTGAGGGCAAGCGTTCTGATGTCAATATCCCCTAAACTATTGCTGCTTTTTGTGAGATTTCCTATCTACATTCGGGAGTTTATGAAATCACCAGAACTACATTTAAAAATTTATCACTAGAAAATCAAGGAATGAAAACACTTAGAATAAAGGATTACAAAGACTAAATTGAGAACTTCAATAATCATCATACACCATAGTACAAAAATATTTCGATTTCAACATCAAACTATTCATCTATTACAATTATATGGAGTAATATTGAACAAAAGATATGATAGAAATTTGATTCTAAATTCTCAAACGTTTCACTAAGAGTGAATGTCTGAAAGCAATTTGAACATTAAACTTTATGATATAGGATCACAATAAAGCCCAATTTCATCACCAACACCTAATCAGTGTTTGCTGAATAATTGTATGCATGAAAGAGAATAGTCATCATTATACAACTTCCTTAAGCAAACACTTCCGCCTTCATACTTCTTAGGAACATTCTCCTCGGTTACATCCCACACGTCAACAGACACCCCGCACTGGTTCTCCAAACTTTTTGCCATGTCCAAATTTCAATATTGAAGGATGTACTCAAACGTCCAGCATTCGTACAACAATCTCATCATGGGTAATCTTTTCTTGTCTACCATGGGTATTCCAAATCAGTTTTCGGGCAGGGTATAAGTCCCTATCTCTATTAGCTCTTAAGTCACTATCCATGGAGCGCTTTTAACTTTGCTAGCTTCTTCTTTAGCTTTTGATGGAAAGAATTTATAAAAGAATGCCTTCTTTGTTCTAAGCAAAGGCTTTTGATTAGACACTAAAGAAAGTATCTAGGATAAAATTTCTAAGAAAATAATCTGTACGAATCTATATGATATTACAATGTGTGTTCCTAAAATACAAAAAAGAGGTATTGTATAAGGAGTTTTAAAACATATGTTAAAATATATGGTAAGAGGTTTTAGGAAAATTAATTTTTAAGGAGTCCTTAAACAAATCTTTCTGCTAAATTGTTGTTTACAATCCCTACTTCTAAAAATGTGTAAGATTGATAACTTCTGGTTTCTGTTTCCTCTAATTTTGCCTCTCTTAGAGGGTTTGCATGGAGTTTTTGAGTGATTCCGATGTGGTTTTAGCAATTTCCATCATTAAAGTCTGCCTCGTGCCTAGAAATGCGTTCTTTACGTCTTGCAATCATTTGCTCCTCCTATTACTTGTGTTTGGAGCTATTTTTAGAAGATAGTAATTTGTTGTTCTTGCTTGTTCTTCTAGATTTACAACTTATTTGCCAAGATAATAATCTTAGGACTCTTTTATAATCATTTTTACAAAGTTCTATGGATTTTCATCAAGTTAGGACTATATGGCAAATTATCTGATGTATGCTCAATTATGAACTAATTTATAAGCTTGTATGAGTAGCATGTATATAGTATTTGAAAATCTTAGGATGTAAGGAACAATTTTTGTGAAGAAACTTTGGGCATTCGGACGTTCACTGGAAAGATAAGTTAGGATAAGCTTTGTTCCTCCTTTTAGCATGAAATCTGGGAAACTCCCAAATATCAAACGTGATATTTTACTATTCTATTACTAGAAAAACCTTCTGTAAAATGCATTAGGATCACAGCTAAATTATTTTCATGATAATATTAGGTTGATATTCCATTCATTTGATTAAACTGGAGATTCGGTATCCATATATTAGTTTATCGGCTTTGCTGACTACATATGTTCGAATTGTTATGCTTGTTTGGGCAGTGTCACTTTAAGAAAGAAAGAAGAAAGACTATGAAAAAACTTGCATAGTCATAATCAGTCCTCCTTCCTCGCTAAAACTGTATTTAAAGAACTTCAAAGGTAACACATTGATTTTCAATAATCTCAAACACAATTCTCCTATTTAAACTACTAAGACACTTGATTTTTTTAAATACTTTTTTTTACTAATTATCAAGAAATCAAGTGTAAGCATTAAGTGAATCATTTTAAGCTCATTATGAACATCCTAAAGTTTAAATTACTGTTCTAAGGTTAAGTTCAGTGTGCTAGTTTATGCTACTAGTGTATGAAGTTCTATGAGATAGTTACATGTTATTATGAAAGTGGTTATAGGGTTATGATGACAAGGGTATGAAAGAGCCCAGATTGGCTAAGCTCTTGTTAAGGCCTACTATGTGTATTAAAAGTTCATATCTGGGCTCTTTCGTACGAAAGGACAAGACTCACCTTCTATCTACCTATCCCATGTTATGTTTATTGTATGTCATTTGTTTTGACAAGGAACCTGGGACATGTCTTGGCCCCCACCCTATCTATGACTTCAAGGAATTGTTAGACATCATGAAACTCTACGTATGAGCTTGTACTGTTAATACTTGTAGGACTATACTTATGTAATGCCTTAAGTTGATGATGTCATTATACAATAAAGAGATGATGAAATTCCTAAGTTCCTATTCTCATAACTTGAGTCCTATGAGTTTCGTCTCTTAGACTAGTTGTTGTTGAATGCGTGATGGCAAGTCCCATTTCCTATCCCCATAGCTTGAATCCCAAAATCCTGTCCCTTAGAATCTTTTGTTGCCATTGTGTAACAATGAGTGCCAACCCTCTTATCCCATAGCTTGAGTCCAAAGATACCTATCCCTTAGTATTACTTCATAATATTTGTATTGCGCTTTCAAACTAATGATGTGTGAATGGATGCTATGAGGTTTGTTTGGGGACTTTTGGGTTCCCATTCACCACGTTACATCTAGTCCCTAGTCTTGGGTCATGGCAAGCTTGGTATCAAAGCCCTAAAGTTTTATAATGATCTTTGGGGTAAAACATAGTGTCAAATAGAGTCCTATTCATGGGTGTGAAGTGCACCATACTTATGAGCAGGAGGCTATGAGGCATTTTAGGAAATGTCTCACTTCACTATTTCTGTCGTGCCATGGAGCATGTCTTGAAGTTTTCTAACTCTGACAAATATCCTTGATGCCATTACAGAATATGCCTCCAAGAAGAGCCCCTCAACCTAGACAGACCCTGTTAATGAGGACCAAGTTTCTCAAGAGCCCATGAGAGAGCCAATTACTCAAGATGAGTTCTAGAGTACATTTGTCATGTTAGCTCAAGTGGTGACCAACCAGGCTAGACATGTCGTTCCTTCTCCTCATGTACTTACCCGGGCTACTAGGGTAAGAGACTTCACTCGGATGAACCCTCCGAAATTCTGTAGTTCAAAATCGGATGAGGATACCCAAGAATTTATTGATGAGATATCTAAGGTGTTGACAGATATGGGCTGTCTTTAGAGGAGAAAGCTGACTTAGCTACCTACCAGTTGAATGGAGTGGCCCAAGTGTGGTACACACAATGATTGGTTGAGAGAGTAGGTGATGATAGCATTGGCTGGAAAGAGTTCATATTTATTTTCCTGGACCATTTGTTTTCCTATTGAGCTTAGAGAGGCCAAGTTCATTGAGTTTATCAACCTCAAATGGGGTGGCATGAGTGTGAGAGCATGCCCTCAAACTTACTAAGGTCTCAAAGTATGCTCCAATGCTAGTAGTTGACCCTCGTGTAAGAATGCAAGAAGTTATTTTTGGGATTTCTGACTTGGTTGCGAAAGAGTATCGTATGACCATGCTTATTCGAGAGATGGACATTTCCAAACTTATGACTTATGCTGAACAGATTGAATGGGAGAAACTGAAACAGAGGAAATGAAGAATTCTCAAAAAGCGTATAATTATGATGGTGGGTTCACAAAATCTAGGAGTGGTGGTGGTAATGGTTGCTTCCATCAAGGCCAAGGCTTAAATCCTAGTGTGACAAGTGTAAAACATCACCTTAGTAGATGCTTGAGGTATTCAGGTGCTTTTTATGGGTGTGGTGAGACAGGAAATAAGCTTGTTGATTGCCCTAGTGCTCCAAAGGAAGGCCCAATGGTTTCGGATGGTCAAGGTAAACCCAAGGCCCAACAAGGAGGTACTCCTTACAAAAACAGATTCTATGCCTTGTATGCTAGGCAAGAGGTGGAAGAGACTCCTGATGTGGTGATTGGTATGTTAAAAGTCTTTGATTTTGATGCGTATGCTTTGCTTGATCCAGGTGAAAATTTATCTTTTGTTACAACTCTCTTGGCTGTTAAGTTTTTATTCAAGCCTGGAATTTTTAGGGGGCCTTTCTCAGTATATACTCCCGTGGATGAGTCTGTCGTGGCCCAAAAAGTCTATCGGGGTTTTCCTGTTTCAGTCTTGCATAAAGTCCTTCCTTGTGATCTTATTGTACTTGATATGTTTGATTTTGATATTATTCTCAGGATAGATCAGTTACATGTTGCATATGCCTCTATAGATTGTTGAACCCGAAGAGTCAAGTTTCAGATCCTAAATAAGCCAATTCTTGATGGGAGTGTGGTGACTCCGCTTTTAAGGGTCGGTTTATCTCTTATCTCATAGCTCAGAAAATGATTTCCAAGGGGTGTATATATCATATAGTTATGGTTCAGGATGTTGAATATGAGTCCCCTATCCTTGAGTCAATTTTGGTGGTTAATGTAACTTCGAATGTCTTTCCTGATGATTTGCCCAGTATTCCTCCCGAAAGGGCATTAGACTTTAGCATAGATCCCCTTTCGGATACTCAACCTAGTTCCATTCCTCCTTATCATATGGATATGGTCTAACTAATAAAGTTGATGGATCAGACGAAGGATTTATTGGAGAAGGGTTTTATTAGGACAATTATTCACCATGGAGTGCTCCTATGTTATTTGTGAGAAAGAAGGATGGATAACTTTAGACGCATATTGACTATCAATAATTGAATAAGGTAACCATCAAGAATAAATATCATTGCCAAGAATTGATGACTTGTTTGACCAATTGCAAGGAGCTACACATTTATCAAAGATTGACCTCTGTTCTAGTTACCATCAGTTGAAGATAAGGGAGTGTGACATTTCTAAGATGGTTTTCTGGGATAGGTATGTGCACTTTGAGTCCATGGTGATGTCATTCAGGTTGACTAATGCTTTGATAGTGTTTATGAATCTTATGAATCGGGTGTTCAAGCCATTTATTGATACTTTTGTGGTTGTCTTCATTGATGATATCCTAACCTATTCTCGAAGTAAACAAGAGCATATGGATCATTTGAGGTTGATTCTTCAGACTTTTAGGGAGAAACAATTATTTTCCAAGTTCAGGAAATGTGAGTTTTGGTTGGATGAGGTAACTTTTCTTGGCCATATTGTATCTGGTGATGGTATCAAAATTGATCCAAAGAAGACTAAGCTTGTGAAGAATTAGCCTAGACTGCTGACTTATTTTGATATTTAGAGTTTTCTTGGGTTAACTGGTTATTATCTCGAGATTTGTTGAGGGTTTTTCATCTATTGCTTCATCATTGACTAACTTTTTACTTAATAGATGGCCAAGTTCATATGACTGGATGAGTGTAAGAAAAGTTTTCTGACCTTGAAGGATAGGCTTACATCGAGTCCTATTTTGGCTCTATCAGGTGGCTTTGATGGGTTTGTGGTATATTATGATGCTTCTTGGATTGGTTTACATTGTGTACTTATGCAATATGGTAAAGTGATAGCTTATGCATCTTGACAGTTGAAGCTGCATAAACAAAATTATCTGACTCATGATCTTGAACTAGCGGCGATGGTGTTTGCCTCAAAGGTTTGGTGATATTACCTATATGGGGTTCATGTTGATGTATTCTCTGATCAAAAGAGCTAGTAATACAAAGGGATCTTAATTTGAGGCAAAGGAGATGGTTGGAGCTTCTTAAGGATTATGACATGAGTGTTCAATATCATCCCGACAAGGCGAATGTTGTAGTCGACGCTCTTAGTAGGTTGTTCATAGGCCTGGTGGTTTTGGCCCAGGATATTGAGATTCTTACTTAGAAGTGGGAGGATGTGAATATGGACGTTCTGATTGGTTTCCCCATACCTGGAAGCAATTTGACTCTATTTGGGTATTTATTGATCGAATGACCAAATCGGCTCGCTTCTTGCCGGTGAAGACTATTTTAATACCGAGGATTATTACAAGTTATATATCCAGGAATTAGTTAGATTGCATGGTGTGCCTATGTCTGTTATATAAGATCGCGGTACCCAATTTACTTCTCACTTTTGGGGATCGTTTAAGAAAGGACTCGGTACTAAGGTGTAGTTGAGTACCGCTTTCCATCCTCAAACGGATAGGCAAGCTGAGAGGACAATTCAAACTTTGGAAAACATGTTGAGGGCTTGTGTGTTGGGATTCAAAGAAAAAGGACGATCATTGACCACTTATTGAGTTCACCTGCATCAATAGTTATCATACTAGCATTGGCATGACACCATTTGAAGCTTTGTAGGGAGGAGATGTAGATCCCCAGTAGGATGGTTTGAAATAGGTGAGATGACATTGGTAAAAAGGGCATGTTAAGTCCCCAGCATGTAGACCCTTATAAGATTGTTGAACGGATTGGCAATGTGCCTTATAGGTTGGATTTGCCTTTGTATATGAATTCTATTCACCCGGTTTTTCATGTTTCTATGTTGAGGCAGTTGGTTGGTGATCCTAGTTTGATTGTGCCATTGGAACGTGTTGAGGTTGAGGAGACTTTGACATATGAAGAAGTTTTGGTTGAGATCTTAGATAGTCAAGTAAAGAGACTTCGTAACAAGGATATTGCTTTGGTTAAAAGTGCTATGGAGGAACCAAGTTGTGGAGAGTGCCACATGGGAGGTGGAATCGAACATGATGAAGCGTTATCCCTCTCTATTCTAATATACTCAAGCCTAAGTTACTAAGTTCTTCTTATTCAACAACAACAACATTACCCCAATGCCTCAAAGGCTCCCGCCCATTGCGGGGTAAGGGAGGTCGGATGTACGCAGCCTGACCCCTATGTTTAAAAACATAGGGCGACTGTTTCCGGATGACCCATGATGAGCATCGAAAGTTGCATTGACTAATTGCTACTTCACAATTGAAAGAAGCACAGACAGTTTAAAGAGCCATTTTGCTGTATTCACCATCATACCCCAAAGCCAAAAAATAGTGAATCTTCTTATTCAAATAGTCCTATTTACTTCATTCCTATGTCTTCATGTCAAGACATGCATACATGTGCACGGAAATGATTTAAATGATGTTTTAGAATGAATTTGATGATTTAATGGTTTTAAATGTTGATCTATGCATGGTACCTTCATGTTGAGATGTTTCATGTTCAAATCAAGTTCTTCAAGCCATGTTCTAGTTCATTCAAAAATAAATGTTCCCAAAGGGGAAACGATGTAAGGACACAGTCCCCAGAAGGCCTTAATGATGCTTAATTATGGTTTCTGACAACTTTTGACAAAGGTTCCCTTTCAAGGACACCTCTACAAGATGTGGAGTTGTTATTAGAGAGGGATTTCACCATTTCATGGCTTATCTTTGCTTCCTTGGGTGTTCAAGGCTAAGTGGTCCTCCACGGAGCCTTTCTTGGCTCGTGGTCCTCCCCACTGGCCATGAAAAGGTTCGAGGGAGGGGCCCTTGGCTTGGTGGCCCTGTTTGGCCTTAGGGTTCCACCACGGGCACCGTCACGGCCCGTGAAGAACACCATAGACCAAGGCGGTGACCGTGGAGGGTCCCTTGGCCATATTTTTCCTAAAAATAACTGTCTCAGATCTTGGGCGTCCTTCTTGACAAGCTTTACGAGCCGTGAAGCCCATTGTGTTGGGATCCGACCCATTTTTTTTTAATTTCATTTCATTAAGGGCTCTATTGTAATATTGTTCATTTACAAGATTTTTTGACTTTTATGTCTATCCTAAGACCACTAAATCAACCCTTATTCATAAAACACACTTTATTTTCAAATTTCTATCACTTAAACTCTAGAATTCAAGTTCATGAACTCTATTCAAGCCAAGATTTAAAGATTCAAGTCAAGGGATTCAAGGGTAAGTCCAATTCACCTTAATCTTCTAATTTTCTTCAAGGCATGTGGGGTTTCATTAATGATTTCCCTCCAATCATGAACCCCTAAAATCTATTTCTCAAATCTCATGATTTCTAAGTACGATTTGCAAGTGGATTTTATGATTTAGCTTCAATTTGATGAAATTAAGTTATAGGTTGATTCCAATGGATGCTTTTAGCATGATTTAAATCTTACTACGTAAATTTACATGGATTTCTTCATGGATTTAGAATGATTTCATCTTATTGTGATGTTTTAACTATGAATTTCAAGTACCCATGCTATTCCTCCATTCCTCATAGCATAAGCATGCATGATTAAGGGTTTTCATAAGATATATAATGTAGGTTGTTATCCAATTATGATTATGATTATGATTTCAACACAAGTATGGTTATGACAGGAATCTGATCACATAATATCTATGATACAACTTCAAGCCTTATGGGTGTGTATACACCACTATGTACAAGTTATGAATGACCTATTTTTATGCATGAAAGTATGAGTGAAGTATTATTTGGTCTTTGACCCCAAGCATGTATGATTATGAATTGATTTGTCTTCTAATCCCAAGTATACATGATTATGAAGTATGATTTAGATTTTAAGCCCAAGTATGCATGACTACAATTTGAAATGACTTATAATCCTATTTCTAATATGTATATGTACATATATTCTCATGGAATGATGGCTTAGCACCGAATGAGATTCGAGGTGGGGGACTATTCCCAAGGATCCTCATATAAAGCCTACCTTTCTTATAGCTACGTGCCACCGTAGGTTCCTGTTTATGTTTATGCCCTTTTAAGGGATGATGATGTTGTATGTATACCACCACCCACCGAAATGGGCAAGGCCCATCAGGTGAGGGTATGGGCTACCTTTGGCAAGTAGATCACTCTTTCTCCGGTGTAGAGGCAACATTGAGATTCCATATAATAGCTCGTATGGTCTTACATGTCGATTAAGATCTCATCCCCACTACGTTTAAGTGTCATAAAATTCATGCACTATGGATTTAAGGTATATTATTATGGTATTCTTTCCTATATACTTCATTATATATATATGTCCCTTGTCATATAACATTGAAATGTAGGTTATCATGTTCATATGCATAGCATGTCGTACTTAGTACATTTAAACCTACTAATACATACTTTTTGCCCACATGATCTAACCATGTAGGGACCAGAGACTTTCTTCATGCACCTCTTCATGGCTAGATTTGATTTGTGGAAGCTTGTTTATGGTGAGTCCTTTATTCCAAGGACAAGACCCACCTTGTATCTAGCTATGCTATGTTATGCTTATCTTATGTTTTTTAGTACATTCAAATGTACTAACGCATACTTTTTGCCTACATGATCTAAAATATGTATGCATCAGAGATTTTCTTCATACTTTTTGCCTACATGATCTATACTATGAATGGATCAGAGACTTTCTTCATGCACCTTTTCATCGCTAGATTTGATTTATGGAAGCTTGTTTATGGTGAGTCCTTTATTCCAATGACAAGACCTACCTTCTATCTACCTATTCTATCTTATATCTTTTAGTTTGAGGGTGAACCCGAGATATGTCCTGTCCCCCGCCCTATCTATGACTTAGAGGCATTGTTGGACGTCATGAAACTCTATGTACCAGCTTGTATGATTAATGATTATGGGACTATGCTTATGTAATACCTTATGTTGACGATGTTATGATGTGATAATAAGATGATGAAATTCCTAAATCCTACTCCCATAGGTTGAGTCCTATGAATCCCGCCCTTAAACTTGTTGTTGAATGTGTGATGGAAAGTTCCATGATCCTATCCCAATAGCTTGAGTCCCGAACTCCCATCCCTTATAATCTCTTGTTGACATAGTGTGAAAATGAGTCCCAAACCCTTTTATCCCATAGCTTGAGTCCAGAGATCCTTATCCCTTAGTATCATTTTATAATGTTTGTGTTGCGCTTCCGAACCGATGATGTGTGAATGGATGCTATGAGGCTTGTTCGGGGACTTTTGGGTTCCTATTCTTTAAAAAGGATATACTTGTCTTTGACATGGATGACTTGTTAAGGACATCAACCAAAGCTATAGGAAAAGAAAATCCAAGCACAACATATAAAGTAATTCTGAAATCTAATTCTATTGTTGTTGAAAAGTGACTCAAAGATATGAATTCTTTGTACAAAAAGGAACTCACCCAGTAGATGCAGTTGCTGGAAAAAATTGATACATGAAAATCTCATGGAGATGATGTTCTTCTACTATTCCAAGGAGGTTGCTCATTGTTTATGAATAAGTTCTCCAAGGAGACTTGTCTGAGCTCTTACAAGATTGGTTCAATAAATATTTTGTTCTTTCATAGAAAGAGTTGTAAATCTTATTCAAAATATCTTAATCTTATCCACCATTAGCAAATTATCACATATTTGCCTAAATACCTTGTTTTTACCTACATTATAGTTTATATAATTCATGCCCTCCTTTTTTACCCTCAATTATAATTTAGGCCTATTTGCGCTATCTTTTTAGCAAATCATCTTGTATTTGTTAACATCTAGCATAGATTGAATAAATTCAATGTGTCGAGTTTGAAAAAAGATCTAAATTGACAAGGGCAGATCTAGATGCTCTATTATGAGTTTGCTTGAATTCAATAACTTTTTCCTGGACCTTTTACATATATTAAAAGATATACGAAATTTTTGATTAGGAAATCAATTATTACTATAGTGTTAACTCAAAATTGTTGTAGGAACCCATAAATTTCAAATCTTGAACCGCCATGCAAATTGACACTTCTGATTATGATTTAAAATTAGAGCCTCTATTATACTAATACTTCATGTTGAAACTCTATTAGGATTTAGCATAACTATTAGAAGATTTTCTTGTGCCAAGGATATGTAGGATAAAATAAGGATACTTTGTATAGCTTTTGAGATTCTCTCCTAAGATTCAAATACTGAATTCTTCATATGCTTCTTAGTTTCAAAAAGTAGAGGAATTGGGAGACAACAAGAATATTAACAATAAAAGATATAGCAAAGGGTCTAAACTTCCTGCACCAGGATAGATATCAATGATGTGATGTAGATTATGTCTGGATCGGCTTTATACCTATAGAATGAGTTACCACTGAAGTCCATAATGATGTTCTTGATTCTCTACTCACATTATAGAGAAAAAACAAATACTAAAAGACAACTAATGAGGAAAATCAGGTATAACAAAATGTCCATTTTCAATTTATCACTCAAATAGGGCAACTTAAAATATGTATAATATTATCTTGCAAAGATCAACGTTGACTAATTTTTAGATTCAAATCGAAGAAGATACTAACCTTAAAGATGATGCTTAATAAGATGAAAAAAATATTGTAGCAACTGAAGTCCTAGAAAATTTCAAATCAAAATTTAGTCAATTAAAAAACGTTAATAAAATTCTAATAAAATAAAAAATAATAACAAAACAGATATGTATCAATACTTTAATCAACATTTTCTAGGTTAAAACACTTCGATGTTTTCATGACCAAAAATGGGTTGTGAGTGGCGCTCACATCTAACCTCATAAGTGGGCGAACTAATAATATAAGTCTCAACTTATATTAGCAGTTCAACTTATAAAATAATATAATATACGGAAGCTCAAATTTATAAAACAAGAAATAACAAAAATCACTAAGTCCATTACATAGAGTTTTCCCAAAACCTAAAGGCCATCACATCAAAGACATTTAATCTCAGTACTAAGTCTAAGAGTAGCAACACCAAAATAAGGAAATAAAATAGTTTATGTCAAAAAAATGATGACATTATTCCATGATCGAGAAAATCTAACTATGAGCTGGGAGGATAACTCACCTCGTAATCTAATGTATTGGAGATTGGCTAGAGCTAAGGGCTAGTCGAAGTCGATGGAACACTCATTGCACTCCACAAAAGCAAAATAAAAAAAATATAAGTAGGGGTCAGTATAGAGCACCATGTACTGAGTAGGTATCATTGACTGACTCGAAATAGAAACCAATATACGTAAAGTAATGGCAGGAAATCAACTATAGCATTTAAAAGGTGTCGAGCAACAAGGAACAAGTACATAATCAATCAACAATATCAAAAACAAACTTGAGGACTCAAGCCTCCACACCATGTTCCGACATGATATATTTGGACGCAACACCCGATCCAAATATATCATGTCGGAACATGGCATCTAATCTCATACTCGATTATGTCGAAACGTGCCATCCGATACCATAATATATCATGCCGAAACGTGGCATACGATCTCATGATATTGTGTTGATGCCATAATATATCATGCCGAAATGTGGCATGCGATCCCATAATATTGTGCCTGAACGAGACACCCGATCCAAATATATTTAATTCGTTATTCTTTATCATTATTTCCTACTTCATTAACAATATTTCATCAAATCTTCTTTATTCAAGGCATAATTTTGATAAGGCAATTCAAGATTATGGATTTCATGGTTTTGGGATTGTAGACCAATAACAACACTTATTTATCATCCAAACTGTAACACCCCTCATACTTCTGGGCCTAGAAAAATTAAAGACAGGAAATTCGCTGATGTCTGATCCTACGAGCCAGTTTATAACCCGTAGATACAACCAGGGTCGTAGGTGGTCTTGGTCTTGTGGACAGTGCCCAGGGAAAATGGTAAATTGAGAAAATTCTGGAAGTTGACTTACATGTTACCAAATGGGTTGTATATGAAAACACAACCAGTCAAAAGGTTTCGTAAAAAGGGGCTTTGAAAGGCCTAGAATTTTCCAAGTCTGGAACACTTCTATGAAAGGACTTATGGCTCGTGAGTGGAGTTACAGGTTGTGCTTCTTGTTCGTGGCTTAGAAGCTGCAATTCTAGAAACATGACTTTTGTGACACCCAATTCTACGCGCCAAGGTACGGAGGTTCATCCATGGCCCATAAGAGGTTTTCGTTGACGGCTCTGGAAGTTTTAAAAGGAGGATATTTTCATCCTTTCACACCCTCTTAAGCCTAAACATATCAGTATTCACTTAATTAAATCCCTAAAATGTGATTCTTCAGTTCATTAATACTCAGAACCATCCCCAAAACATAGAACATAGTCCAAGGGGAAAAGGCTAGGGCGTTCAAGCACTTCCTACAAATCTTTCAAGAATCTAATTCCTCCAGGTATGTAAAGCCTACAAAAATTGTACTACGTTATTTCACCATCATGTAACTACTAGCTTCTCCAAGTATCAAGTTATAATTAGTTGATAACAAGATTTCATCATTATGAGTAATTGTTCTTATTTATGCTATTTTTGAAGAAAATCATGAAATTTACTAAATTTTTCTACTACATTGAGGTCTTAGGTTGAGATACTACTTTTAATTGTTACACTAGTTAAACCCTAAAGTTACTATAAAAATTTGTGAATTTGCAATTCTTGCTTTAAACTCAAGAGAAGTTTTAGCATAAATATTTTTATGAACAGTGAAGCATGAAACCTATGATTTCACAAAGTTTTGAGAAAAGTTAAGAGAATGCTAAGTTGGACTAAGTCCCAAAGAGAAGAAAAGTAACACCTAGAGAAAACTATACTCTTTGAAGTATGAGCATATGATTTATACTTTTGGGAGTAGTATTGAACACCAATATGGATAAGAGTATAATAACTCGAACTTATAACCTACGTACCCAACGTAGGATAGGATAGTACCAAGAGTGCAACTCCTCATTGCCACTGAGATGGCTAAGTTTTGGGATAGATCCACTCCCCTAGTTTTTGTCCCATACCCTAACAAAGCATGGAATGACTCTAGCAGCGTGGGTAAGATGTTCTATCACCACGAGGCTCACAGTGATGGTTGTTGGTTAAAGAAACTCCCCAAGCTAAATCAAACTAATTTTTGCATATAGAGTTTTAGCATATGTTTTTACTTTCTGGATACATTCTATCTATTGTTATTGTTATCCTATCTTAAGACATGTTTTAGTTAGTTTTGAGTATAGCGCTCTATCCTAAGTTCTCAGTTTTGGCTATTCTACATACTCGTACATTCTACCTACTGACATCCTTTAGATCTGCATCATTTTATCATGCAGATACAGGTGACAGAGTCCCTCAGTAGGCCCTCCGTTAAGGACAAGCATTCCACTTAGCTATCGGTGAGGCCTCTTACCAGTCAGAGGCTTTCGGAGTCTTTATTTCTATTTCTGCATTTACTTTTAGTTGTGATTACCGTGGGCCTGTCATGGTAGTTATTTCAGCTTATCATGGTTAGAAGTTCCATAGACCAGACGATATGAGTCACAGTTCTTACTTGAGTTATTGTTGAGATATTTCCCTTATTCATTCGTTCAGATTATTGCAATCTCTTTAGTGCATTACATCTAAGCCTCTCATTAGTTATTTAAATCTTTCGTTGAGTAATGTAACCAGGTCAAGTGGTTCGCTCGAGATCAGAAATGGTTCGGGGTCCTGGCCACGTCCAGGGTGTAAACTCAGGTGAGACACAAACCACAATAATTAAATGCATAGAATAGTTTCACAACATCACTCATTGAATATCAATTACTATTTAGAGTCTCTTTAACACATAGAATAAACCATAACCTACCTCAATCAAAGAATTGATACCTCAATCGAAGAACCAAAGTCAAGCAAGCTAGTTCACCATTGCTTTTCTTTTCTTCAATACCTCCAAACATTTTGAATCTATTAAGTATATAATATTCATAAGCAAACGAATCCATTAACACCCATATTCCTATATATCTAGCCTAGGCCCAAAAATTCATCTAATTCAATAATCTAGTTCCTAAATTTCAAGTCCAACCTTAAAGCTTAATTCCTCTAAATAACCTATCTCTAATGGTTTTTCATATAACTAGGAAAGTAGTAACAATACAAGGCCTGGGGAGGTTTTTTCTTGAAATGTAAATAAAGGAGACATCATTAGATTATGTACTAAAATACACTATTTTGTGTAAATACCACACAGAAAAGTTGTGGGGAAGGGGATAAAGTAAATATTAACGTTGTAATTGCATAAAAACTTTTGGAGTTGGATTTTGATATTGAGTGCGCAAAATATGGTTGCTCCATGCAGGTTTTTCATAATTAGTATAGGTAAAATGAAAGAATTAAGACGTGGAATCAATATAGGTTTTGGATGTAGAATAGCTTGTGGAATATGACATGTGTGTACCTGATTTGTATGAGTGTCATATGTACAAAGATTTTGGAGGATCAAGGTACAAACCCAAAAGTAAGCAATCCCTTTTCCTGTGAGATACTAATTTGTTGGAAAATATAAGAGATAGAGTTAGATAAATTGAATGTTTATTCAAGAGTAGTGAGAATGATAAGTAATACCTCTTTTAATCTTCACAAAGTCTGTTGGAAAATATAAGAGATAAAGTTAGATAAATTGAATGTTTATTCAAGAGTAGTGAGAGTGATAAGTAATACCTCTTTTAATCTTCACAAAGTCTGCAGCAGCTTTCAAAAATGTCCGATAATCTAAAAAAACATTATACGAATATGATTATAATAGGTAGATCAAACAATTAAGTACAATGTAATACTAAGTTAGGTTAATAGTGTCAGTGTTGGTGGGGCAAAAGTGTAGAAAAATTCAGTGTCGAGGAAGACCTTTAGTCGCTATGTTCCCAAAACGTCATACCAAAGCCCCCTGAGCCTACATTACAAGTCAGTAAAGTCCTAAAGTGATCCTAGTCCAAGTAGTCAAAGGCCATAGTCATGAGTATTAAGGGCAAGCATATGGTATTGATCATGGTGTTTGAATGTCTTTTTGAGAGTGAGTGATTTTGCATAGTCCCAAGCATTGAATCTGAGTGAGAGTTCAGTCAAAAATGTTAGCAATATTATATTAAATTATTAATAAATAGGATATATTTATTATGATAGAAAATATAAATTTATGAATGTGTTGCCAATTATATATTACTCGTGCATGAAAATGTTTTCATGCTCAAAGTTCTTGCACATTTGGCATTTCTGTAAATGCGGTAAAAATCTATCCTTGTATCCCATCATATGCATGTGACTTTCTTGTTCAGCTCTTTGGAAAATATTAATACGATGACTTTGATCTTCCTGAAACTCCAACTCATAGTTCATATACTTATAGTTTAAAAGTTAAAATATAGTGACGGATTCAGGATTTTCACTCACGAGATTCTAAAAATAAAAATATAAATATGTGAACTAGAGTTCAAAAAACCAACTCCCACAAGAGATCATTGTCAGTATAGTCTTGTACCACTGAACTATCTCTCCTTTTCTATTTAAGTGATTCAAAATTTATAGACTCATAAAAATATATAAAAAAAAATCTACCCTATGTACAATGTAATTTTTTACCTAGGGGATTCGGGTGGACAACTAGTACCTACATAGGTCCACCACTAATAATATAACCCACTCAGACATATATAGAATCAAAGCAAATAGATGTATATGTACATGTGTACAACTCAACGTTTTGGAGCATGAGTCTCCACACGAGTGTAGTACTTAGACTATTCAATCTCTTTAAGTGAAAGGTAAGGGGTAAAACCATGCCTCTTACATGTAGCAAATGGAGTTGAACTCATAATTGGTGTCGGTTTGGAGGAAGCCAGTAAACAAGGTTGCAAAGAATTAATAGAACCATATGTCAAGCTTCTAATAGCATTATTCTTAAAGAACATTGAATTTGCTTCAACAACTTTTTTCTCAATCACTAGGCGTGATCTTTCCCTAAAGACATCCAAAATTCCTTTTCTCCCCACATTTACTCTGGTATCGATGAATCTGGTTATAAAAGCTGACTTATGCTCATCAAAATTTTTCATGAAGTTGCATGATGATCCAAACTTAGACGGTGAGGATGGAATGTGTGAACCAAAAGATGGAGTCAAGGGTCTAGGCTAATTCCTTATCACCTTTGTCTCAACAAATCTTTTCCCTACCCTCCAACACATTCCATCCTCACCACTACATCCTCACCATCTAAGGTTGGATCATCATACAACTTTATGAAAAATTCAGACGAGCATAAGTCAGTTGTTATAAACAGATTCATCGATACCAGAGTGAATGTGGGGAGAAGAGGGATTTTAGATGTCTTTAGGGAAAGATCATGCCTAGTGATTGAGAAAAAAATTGTTGAAGCAAGCTCAATATTATTTAAGAACAATGCTATTAGAAGCTTGACACATGGTTTTATTAATTCTATGCAACCTTGTGTATTGGGTTCCTCCAAACCGACACCAGTTAAGAGTTCAAATCCATTTGCTATATGTAAGAGGCATAGTTTTATCTCTTACCTTTCTGTTAGAATCCTTAATTAAAGGGATTCCTTAATTATAGGGATTTTTCCTTAATTATAGGAATTCCATAATTATAGGG
>JAPFFP010110892.1:0-41866 GCA_026153255.1 Solanum medicagineum
ATGCACTTTCTATACATATTATAAGGGATTTCTACATTTGACATGCCTTTAAGAAAATAAACAGTGATAACAAGCCATAAGAAAATGCATTTGGCTAGGCCGTTAGGGCCACCGTGTTTAAAGTATGAGATAGGACCACAATTTAATTTAAATAGTCTACAAAGCCTCCAGATAAGGAAAAGTGACTGATAAGGGTCGGGACAGGCCCCACCTCGACTAACTGTACAAAACAAAAATATATGCTCTAGGCACAAAGCTCCGAAGCAACCTGGAGCTTGGTAATAGCAATTATATGTCTTGTACTCCTACTGATGAGATCTACTAGCACCTGGACCTGCAACATGAAATGTAAGTCCCCCATAAGGGATGTTAGTATGGGATAATGTACTGAATATATAAGGCAGGAAATACTGTACATGAAGAATTTACTCAAATGAAACTATGCACTAGTGTAGGATAAGAGACCACCTTTGGTTATACTTTGGGATAATGTATTTTATGTTCTTTATATTACTTTACCTTTATTGTATAATCTGTGCACAACATATAATACAAATGACTAGCTGATCAGTGGTAAAACTGTATCGGGATCGTCCCTGGCTAGGTTCTTCCTTAACCCCTCGGGCTACCACCCATGATAGGGTCATCCCTGGCTAGGTGATTCTTCCACCCCTCGGGCTACCACCTATCAATAAACAATGTATCGGGATCGTCCCTAGCTAGGTTCTTCCTTAACCCCTGGGGCTACCACCCGTGATAGGATCATCCTTGGCTAGGTGATTCTTCCACCCCTCGGGCTACCACCCATCAATAAACAATATACTTTATCTTTCAATTACCTTTGAGATAGTTCTTTTGGTGGTCACAACATTGGAGTTGGAGGGCTGTATATGTAGCATGTGACATGTAGATAATCATACAAGACAATATGACAATGAACAGAGTACGTTACACAAATGATGAAATGCATTTGAAATGGAACAACTCGTGAACTTTACTTAGTAACAAGAACCCATATAACTTGGTATCCAAGCATGCATGCAGATTTGAAGGTGAGTATGTATGGAAGCATATGAACATGTTAAAGAGTGGAGACACGGTTAATATTTGTGTCAGAGTTGGCAAGTGCCTTTATGTGCCAAGGAAGAATCTAGATTTCATGCCAAGTAATACGAAATCAAATAGTCTTACATACCTCATTGTATGACCTCGTTACTACCTTGAGATAACCTTCCCCTTCCTCCAAATATTTATCTACAACATAGTAGGTGATAAAACTAGCATTAGCAGCCAATAGATACATCTTGGCAGCCCAATCATGTAAAAAAAAACACACGTGCAGCAAGCGGGTGTTTATAAACCCGAGCGTATTTTTTCAACCTTTTCGCCCCTAATCGTAGTTTCTAACACACATTCACATGTACACATCATGTGCAGCCTATTTTTGTACCACAACAGTCCTACAACAGCCTACAAAGTACAACACATAATAATTCTACACAACCTACAAATGGACAGCATAATGGTACCTCCCTTCGCTACATTTCGACGTCGACAATTCCAAACCTGTTTCAACTCTAACCAAACTGTTACAAAAACATATATACATTAAAACAGCCTTGGACCAGTCTCCTAATAGTAACAAATCAGTCATTAAGGATGTGAGGTAATAGCCTTCCATCCAATAACCCAAAAGTTCATACTAAGAACACAATTGTGATATCATATAAGGACTCACTTTTGTGGACTATAAAAGTGGTGAAGCAGCCTGATTACATTACTATAAAACCAACCTTTTTTAAATACATAAGTATTACTTCATAATATAGCCAACCAAGTAGAGAAAAGCCTCTTAATTAACAAGAAAAGTGTACAACAGTCCTTAGAACACAAGCTGTCCAGAATTTCCAGCACAACATACTAGCATATACTTCTTGTTTTTCATGAAGAAACCATACTAAATACACAACTATAATTGCTTACCTTTTCCTTCAAGATTCACCCTTCTTTCGAGAACCTTAGAGGGTTGTGTTAGCTGCTTTGTAAAGTGAAGTAAGGAGAGAAAGAAAAGTCTTTAGGAAGCTTAAATATTTCTCCAAAGTGAAATGACTTAAGGGCTATTTTGAGCCCTTTATAAAGGGTCTCTTGGCCGAATTACTCTTGAACTTTTGACCACCTTTTACCACATATTAATAAGATGGTTATCCAGCAGCTTGGCCCTTACACTTGGGCCTAAATGGGTCTCCAAGTTGATGGGCTTGGGCTGCCCATTTTCCAACTTACTCTTCACTTAGTTTGGGCAGTTGTGGTGCAATTGGGCCCTTTTATTATACTTCTTGGGATGAAAATGTAGTCCATTTATGATACTGAAACATGGGATAAAGTTACACCCTTAACACAGACTTTATTCATAATCGGACTTGGACAAATTCGACGTCGAGCCTCGTCTTTGTTTAGCTAGAAAATTTAAGCTAAGCAAGTAGGTGACTCACCTGCTATCTTACTAAGTCGTCTTACTTCATTTAAGACCATAATCTCCTCAATTTGACATAAAACATGTATACACTCGACCCTCTTAAGCGTTAGACGCACATATCCCCCTATAACATAAGATTCGAGCACTTTTAAAAATGAGCGTTAATTTGACCAAACCATATCATGTGTCATTTGCATTGTACTAGTACTGTAAGATGTGGGGTGTTACATATGGCAACAACTTTCATGAGTAGTGAGTTTGAAATGAGCATGATGAGGAACAAACTTCCTTCTTCATACTACAAAACAAACTCCTATTTTCAAGTTGCCAATGTAGGCTTTCAAAATGGTAAGAAAGGTGAAATTACTAGAATACGCAAGGTGGAAATTTTCTCTAGCTTTGGAGACAACAAAATTTGAATGCCACCTTTTGACATATAAAAAGTATCTCTTGATTTTATTGGTCTGTAGAATTCAATGCAAGTTTTCCTTTTTATATAACTTTGTTATAAAATAGTTGTTACCTAAAAAATAGAGATGCCTCAATCCCATGGTTTGCTTCTTGGTTCATCTTAGGATTAGACTTTCCATGACCGCAGAGCTCCAATTTGCTAATAAGTTGGGCGACATGATTTTCTTTTCCAGCCACTCTCCAAGATGTGATCAATTTTTTTTCCTTTGCCCATTTAATGGAATATTTCATGGTTTATAGATTCTTCCTTTTTCTTAATCAGATAGTAATATGTAGTTGCATTCTTCGTCCTGTTATGGTAATTTCTTATCTTTTTGTTATTTATTTTCCTATGGAATTAGACTTTTTAATTCTAATACTCCTTTATCTTGTGGGGCTAGTGGTTTAGGTATTTATTACTTGTTCTAATTTGTTTTAGTAGTAAGGAGGAGTTTGTCTTTGTTCTTCCCCCAAGGGTCATAACTATTCACAAAGTTGCAAATAGTAGTTCATTTGAGAGTTACTATTATAAAAGGATTTTAATATATACAAGACAAAAGCAAGCAAGAGTTATGTTCCATAATGTATACACAATGAAATGCTTAGTAAAGCACTTTGCTAAATAATTACAGTTGTAAGAACACACATCCATCTGATATTATGTATGCTAGCAAAACAAGTCCATGTTATCTATCTTTAAAGCAAACAAAGATAACATCTCCCTGGCACCTTAGATAAATTATAATAGCCAGAATGTGACCTGATAAAATTATAGCTAATAATGTTGCAAGAAATGAGGTGTTGGGATCTTATGAACTTGCAAAACATTTGCAGCATAGCCCTTAATCTACTTGAAGTGACAAGTGTCTCCAATATCTATCTTGTTCTGTGTTCGAAAGTTAGTCCATCCTCTTTTTATGTGAACTGCACACCCCTTATGCTCTATTTCCACTCACCATTCTTTCCCTTTTTCGTTTGCTAGCCTTATCTTCTCCAGGTCAAATATTTTTATCCTTATGGGGAATCTTATTTGTATAGTCTAAGAAACATATTTATCAAACAATTATAATAGTTAGATTTTTTAGACAATAATTTGTACGTTAATGAATGAAAAATCTAGATAATGTAAAAAGAGAATGTACAAAACTATTTGACATACCATAAAATTAGTGTGTGACTGTTTTATAACAATTTTAAAATGCAAATCATCACAATCGAAGTTAACCAAGTTGTGTCGATTATTGTAATTTGGACCATCTTCTTCACTTCCACCACTAGCTTTTCCAACCTCCTTATCTGCGACAAACATGACATAAGTATAAAAATGTCTATGATATGATTCCTATTGAAATTTCATGGTATGTTTAAAATAACAAACTTTATCACATAACTTTGGACATGAAAGTTGCTACTTGTTTTTAGCACATATTAAGGATCTAATAAGCTATAGTTGCGTCGATATACAAGTCATTAACTACACTAAGGACAATATTTTAATTAGTTTAATATCTGCTGGTGTCTATATATATATATATATATATATATATATCTTTTGCTCTTACCGGTACCAATGTTGGGTTGTAGTTCGAGCTCCTTGCCGCCTTCCCTTATTTCTTGAAGCATAAAATATCCAAATGCAAGCTAATACTACTACATAACATTGGGTTAAAATATAATAAACCAATAAAGATGTTTGCTTACCTTGAGACTCTTTCACCTCGATTATGTTAGCACTAGTTTGTAGATTAACTGGAATATCATCTTCTTCTTCCTCGATCACATTAGCCTGAATTTGAAGGTTTACTACAATATCATTCTCTTCTTCCTTAATTATAATAACTTCAGTTTGAATGTTAATTGGAATACCATGCCCTTCTTCCCATTGTATTTTCTTTTTCTATTCTCTACTAAGGGGCCACGACTCAGTTTTTCAGCAGAATGATCTAAAGTAACCAGAGAACCATCTGCTTCAACTAAATATTCAATTTCAACTATGTTTTGATCTACTATAGTAAAATCAAAATGAGCACGAACATTGTATCTAAACATATGATAACATTTTTATTATTTTTCCAAAAAAGAAGAAAAAGTAGTAAAACAAGCACAAAAGAAAAATCACAAGCAAGAAAATTAGTAACATAAATTGATTGTGCATTTTGATGTGAATCATTTTTCTCATTATAGTTTGTTTACAACCAACTAAGTCTATATAAAAATAAAAACACTCAACGATTCATATCAAATACAGAATAGATAGAAGATGTTACCCAATGACGTATTCCTCCTCTTAGGATTATTGTAGTGAGGATCATCTTCATGTTTGGACTCATCATTAGATAGCATGCCAACATTTCTTTTCTCAGTATCCAATGCTACCATTTTCCTAGCTCATTTCAAAGGTCCAGTAGTCTCCTCTTCAAAGCTACTACTTAAGTTCCTCATAAAGAACCTGTCTCTCATGAACAATATTTTTACAATATTTCTTTATGCATGGTCTAACATGGAACGTCGATTTTTCAACGAGAAAAAATAACAAAACGTCCCCTTACTTCAGTTGGTGATGAAGCACAAATTGTGGCCAATCTCTTTCACATATAAAGTAATTTCATGCCCAAAGTCCCGTTAAGGTGGACTGACACCTGTTGCCGATAAGGCTCGGGAGAAGGTATTATATATATATATATATATATATATATATATATATATATATATATATATTATAAGGGATTTTTTCAGTCAACATGCCTTTAAGAAAGAAAACAGTAATAACAAGCCAAAAGGAAATGCATATGGAGAGGCCGTTAGGGCCACGTTGTCTAAAATAGGAGACATGACCACACTTTAATTTACATAGTCTACAAAGCCTCAAGATAAGGAAAAGTATTTGATAGGGGTCGGGGCAGGCCCTGCCTCGACTAACTATACAAATACAAAAATATAAGCTCTAGACACACACAGTTCCCAAGCAACCCGGAGCTTGGTAACAACAGCTGGATATCCTGTACTCTTACGGGGGAGATCTACTAGCACCTGTACCTGCAGCATGAAATACAGGTCCACCATAAGGGACGTCAGTATGAGATAATGTACTGAATATGTAAGGCAGGAAATACTGTATATGAAGTAACAACTCAAATGAAACTATGCACTGGTGTAAGGACAAGAGACCACCTTTAGTTATACTGTGGGATCATATACTTTATGTTTTTTTAATTACTTTACCTTTACTATATAACCTGTGCACAACATGTAATACAAATGACCAGCTGATCAGTGGTAAATCTATATTGGGATCAGCCCTGTCTATGCTTTTTCTTTCACCCCTTAGGCTACCCTCGTGATAGGATCGACCCTGGCTAGGTGATTCTTCCACCCCTTGGGTTACCACCCATCAATAGGTAATATACTTTGTCTTTCAATTACTTTTGAGATGATTCTTTTGGTGGTCGTAATATTGGAGCTGTAGGACTATAGATACAACATATGACATGTAAATAATCCCAAAAGACAACACCACAATGAAAGGAGTAGGTTACACACATAATGAAATGCATAGGAGATAGAATAACACATGAACTTTATTTAGTAGAACGAACTCGTTTATCTTGGTATCCAAGTATGTATGCAAATTTGAAAGTGACTATGTATGGGAGCATATGAACATGTGAAAGACTTGAGACACAGTTAATAGTTGTGTTGGAGTTGGTAAGTGCCTTTATGTGCCAAGGAGGGATCTATGTTTCATGCCAAATAATACGAAGTCAAGTAGCCGTACAAACCTCGTTGTATTATCTCTTTACTACCTTGGAGTGACCGCTTTTTCCCTCAAATATTTGTCTACAATATATCAGGAAATAATACTAGTATTAGTAGCAAAGAAATACTTCTTGGTAGCCCAATATCATAAAAACTAACACCCAGGCAGCAAGCTTATAATTAGCGACCCAAAGACATTCCTTCAACCTTTTCACTTATAATTGTACTTTCTAACAAGCATTCTTATGTACATGTCATATACATATTGTTTTAGACCCTTAATAGCCTTACAATAGTTCACAAGGTACAGGACACAACAATCTTGAACACAAATAGGCAGCATCACATTCGTATTCTCGCTACATTTAGACGTCAACAATCCCGAACCTGTTTCAACATTACCCAAACTGTCCTCAACACATCTATCCATAAAAATAGCCTTAAAATAGTATAAGAACAGTACCAAAGCAGTCATAAAGGATGTGAGGCGATAGTTCCATCCATCAGCCCACAAGTTAAAATCAAAATCACACTTAAGATAGCACAATAAAACTCGTTTTTAAATGAAACAAAATCAGGGTAGCAACCTTAGATTAATATCTATAACTTAAACCATGTTAAGAACACTAACTTCTCTTCATTATATAGCCCATAAACCATAGAGAAGTCACTAAAAAAAGGCAAGTGTGTAGCAACTTTCTAAAACACATGTTGTCCGACCTTTGTTCACAAGCATAACGAGCATATATTTTTTGTTTGTCATGGGATAAGTATAAAAAGTACATGGATATTTTACAATTACCTTAGCCTTAAAGATTCAAGTTTCCTTCAAGAACCCTAGAGGGTTGTATTGGCTGCCTTGTGAAGTGAAGTAAAGAAAAAAAAAGTCTTTAGGAAAGCTGAAAATTGTTCCAAAGTGAAATGACTTAAGGGGCTGTTTTGAGCCCTTTTAAAGGGTCTCTTTTGGAAAACTTTTGCTTGAACTTTTGACCACATATTAACACATATTAATAAGCTAGTGATGCAGCAGCTTAGCCTTCACACTTGGACCTTAATGGGTCTCAAATTTGATGGACCTTGGCTGCCCATTTTCCTAATTCCTCTTCACTTTGTTTGGGCCCAATTAGTCAAGTGGGTTGTGATGTACTTGGGCCCTTTTATTATTCATCTTGGGCTTTAAGTATTGTCCATTTACGATGGGAAAACACTGGCTAAAGTTACACTGTTAACATAGACTTTATTTATTATCGGACTTGGACAAATTTGACATCGGGCCTCGTCTCCGTTTAGCTAGCAAATTTAAGCTAAGAAAGTAGGTGATTCACCTGCTAGCTTCTTGAGTCCTACAAGAACCTCAGTTCTCTCACTTTTTTTAGGGCCGTGATCTCCTCAATTTGACATAAAACTTATATGCAATTGATCCTCTTAAGCGTTAGACGAACATATCACCCTCTAACAAAAGATTCAAGCACTTTTTAAAAATTGGCGCTAATTTGAAAAGCCATATCATGTTTCATTTGCATAGTACTAGTATAAGATGTGGGGTGTTATAAGTGATTGGGTTTTTCTCTTACTATCTTTGCTTCCCACGACATTTCAGCTACGTCTGTTTTCAATAAGCAATTCTTGGTCAACATTTTCTTGTTTTCTTCAATGAAACGAGAGGGCACTTGCTGACAAATAAAATTTAGCAAATGAAAAAACTATTTCAAAGTAAAATTATCAACTTGTTTTCCAACTCCATCTTCATAAATTATTCCAAATAGAAAGTGTTCACTTCTCTTCTTCACAAAATGAAATCAAACAAAACTTCATCTTCAGTTTAAACTTAATTTTTTTTAGATAAAATATAATTCTTTTGTAAATCTATGATCTAACTAGTACCTACTATTTCCAAACCTCCTAGAATTCAAGACCCCCCCCCCCCCCCCCAAAAAAAAAAAACAGAAAGAACTAAATACTTTGAAACTCAGTAGTTTATTCGTAAATGTTTCTGCAGATAGCAATATCTTGAAAAATGTTGGAGTCTTATCAGGATCTATTAGCATCTTTAATTTGTTTTCGTTTTGCAAGAAGAAAAGATAAAATCAAAGAAGGAATTTGTATTCTTTTTCTTGTTTACAATTTTTACTAGACTTGCATACTTAGGCAGTACATCATATATATATATATATATATAACAAGGGCTTTTACAAAAGACTTCTTCAAGAAGTTTTGAAATAACCTAAAGTAGAAATTAATATTTTGTGAATCCCAAGATAGTCAATTTAATAATGGAACATCCATTAAAAACAAGTTAATATTAATATTATTAATTTGCAAATCCCATGATAGTTAATTTAACTATGAAGCATCAAAAAAATCTAATCAAGCGTAAACATTTTTATCAAAAATCATATATTATAACATGTTAACTATGTGTAGTATTTTTCAAAACTCTTCTATGCCATAATATTTTCACTTTTAAAAGCACAAATAACGTGTGATGTCCCTAGAGAGAAAAAGAAGAAGACATTTAACAAATTACATGTGATATGCCAAAAGCAAAAAATAAAAGACATTTATCTATCTTAAAAGTATGAACACGAAACTCAAATGTTAAATTACAAAAGTACCTCTAACTTAAAAAAACCTAACTTAAAGTAGTGTCATGCTACATATTCTTTCACAAAAGATGCCACTAATAGCCACCAAAGTTTCTCTCCAACCAATGCAATTCCTCGCTTTTCTCTATTTAAAATTATCAAACATAAAACACACAGACGCCCTACTTCTATAAATAAACGAACGCACAAACATCCTACTTCTACAATAAATGAACAGGTATACCTTGCTACATATGCTTAGACAAGAGAGCGCCTTTAATCATTCAAGACTTCTTCGACACTGTGTACTTCATATATATCTTGAAGCCTTATGATTTGTTCGAATGCCAGATTAATGATTTCTCATAGTTAAGGCAATGTTATTTAGTTCAGTGCTACACCAAAGATAGCCACAAACATAACTGCTATACTACTCGATAATGGAAATTTTGTGCTGGGTGAACTGAATATCAATAGCTTTGCTAATCAAACGCTATGGCAAAGATTTGATTATCCAACAGGTGTACTACTACATGGAATGAAGCTTGGGATTAACTTGCAATCTGGTTTTCTTAGTGCACAAGATTTACAAGTTATCATTGTTCCTAATACTATTAAATACAAACAAATATAGGAATAAGCTTTGGTGAGATGATAGCACACATCTCTTTATGTAAGTTCCATCCTACATGCTTACTACTAATTCATTTTATATACAATTGACATCTTTTCGCTTAATGCTTCACTTTTTTATTAACACGTTTTGGCTTATAATTTATCAATCAACCTAATCAAAATCGTGCACCACAAAATCCACCACTCCACTATCTGTCCTCTCTATGTTCGTAATTTGTTCCTACTTTGGTATCATCACATTTATATTACTACATCACTACCAAAATAATTCACTTCTAAACAATATCCTAGAAGAAATCAAACCGAAAACTTTGGCTGGAAAAATAAATATGTAGAGGGCATTCTTCTTGAGCCAACAAACTATTAATGTTAAATTATTTTGATCGATGACTATTCAGGAAACAAGACAAAAATGGACGCAATCATTAGAAAATTTATCAAAAGATCTGAGATGGGAACGAAATTAGAGGAATATGAAGCAGCAAAAAATCTATCAAGAAAATTTTGAAATAAATTAGCACACCTAAATTGGAAAAGAATTCAATCAAGTAGCAAGAAAGGAAGAATACAAACATGGAGAATAAATCAAGATCAAAGAGTTCCTTCATGATTGAAGACTTGCACTGTCAATCAGAATCAATCAAGAGGATTTGCGCAAGATTGCCTATCCTAAAGCCTTGCCCTTATCCTTGGAAGAAGAACTTATCTTGAACTGTCAATATGGGTTAGGCCCATTGGGCTGGCCTAGCCTAAACCAGAATTTGGCAGGGTTGGGCTAAGATTTTTGGAGCCCATTTAAAAAATGAACTTTTACGCACTGTCTGAATAAGCCTGTTGATTTGTGGGGATTTTTCAATATGCGCTGGCCCAGCCCATGAGCCAAATTAAATAATAATTAAAAATAAAAATAAAAAAGACTATTAAAAATAATAAGAGTCCCAACTCAATGTTCATTTAAATATTTTAAATAGTTAAATTTTGATAAAGATTATATTTTTATAATATGTAATAGTAACACTCATACCATGTAATGTTGTCCTATTGCTATTTATTTTAATATTTTTATATTATAATTTAATTTAAAGATTTATAAGAAAAATGTACTTCAAAAAATGTGGGCCGACTAGGAAAGGCCTGCAGCCCACGTACTAATAGTTTGGGCTATCTATTTCTAACATAGGGAAAAAATGGGCTAGCCCGGAATGGCCCATCAAATTCCAATGCATGTTTGGGCTAGTTCGGATGGGGTTGAAACAACCCAAAAATGTGAAGTAGAAATGCCCATAATCATAATTTCCATATATCTCAAAATCCACACGTGATATAAAAAATCATACTTCATATTCTTGATCAGGGGAAAAAATTGAGTGGGAAATGGGTATAATGTGGATTTTAGAAGGCCGGTAGTAAAACATGATTTTTGCCAAAATTTCAGAAAACAGTAAAAGTCTGCGATGCAGAACCGTCGCGGAGGTGTGTTTGCACTTAATTTTCTATTTTTGCCTAAAACATTGGGGTCTTGGGCCCATGCCCACTTATGCATGAAAATACCTATACTTAGCATTTTTTTCAACTGTATATCACTCAAAAACCCTCTTTAAAACCTCTCAACCATTTTATCAAAATTCTCATCTAAATTCAAGTGTCTCAAGCTTAATTTCAGATTTCAAGAACTCAATCCAAGCTTCAAGTCTCCTTCATGTTTACATCAAGGAATCCCCAAATTAGTTATGTAGGTTTTATCCATTGGGTCCTTTCACCCATGAAGTCCAACCTTCCTATTTTGTGAAAATTGCATGATTTCAAGTTGTATTACTTATGGGTATCTATTATTATGGATTATGAGTACGAAATATGTCGGGGTTTTGTCAAATATTGTTGATTATGCATATATATCTATTTTGAGCTTACACTATGAAATGATCTTTGTGTATTGAGACTATACATGATTCAAGCTATAAAATTTATTAACTATTGTGAAGTTTCGATATGATTTACATGTTATCCATGATGGGGTTTTACTATGATGTTTGTGGGCTGATTTACATGACTTTAAGATGTATTGATTTCATTTTTTCATGATCTATACTCTTGCATTTTGCTTGATTTGAACATGTTCTCATATGTGTCCACCAAGTGTTCGATAAAATGTCAAGTCAAGAATTCTAAAGTTATTCTCATATTTTACAAGTCAAGTGACTTCATGATAATTAAGGATTTCCCAGTATGTATTAAATTCATTTAAAGTTCCTATAGTATTGAAACAACCTCAAAAAGTGCCCGAAAATATGCCTCGAAAGTGCCTGGATTCGTAATTTTCATATATCTCAAAATTTGTGCTTGATTTAAAAAATCTGACTTGATATTCTTGATTAGGGGTCAAAATTTAGTGGGAAAGGGTCTAAACTTGATTTCAGAGTGACCGAATCACAATTTCAATTTTCAAAGTGCGCAAATTCCAGTGAGCAGGCGCCCCGGAGTGTATTTTGTGCCCAATTATTTTATCTCAATCCAAGGCTTTTGGGTCTTGGGACAAAGCTTTCCATGCGTGCAAATACCTATACTTAGTCATATTTTACCTTCATATCATTTAAGACATTCCCAAATACTCTCTCAAACACTTAGATAATATTTCACCTCAAAATTTAAGTCCCAAAAACTCAATCCGGATCTAATGATTTCATTCAAACTTCAAGTCTCCTTCTCCAATCTTCATCAAGTGACTCGCCAAAGTCAAGGTACATGAGTTTTAACCAATGGGTTCTTTCACCCATGGTTCCCAAGCTTCCTTTTTACCTAAATTGCATGATTTAAAGTTGATTTACTCATGAGTCTTACTTATTATGAATTTCACTGTACACTATGTTGGGGTTTCATGAAATTGTTTATTGTTTTAGCATGTTTTGAGCTATGAATCTAAGATATATTGTGAGATTTGATGAGAGGTTTTGATGTATATTTCTTGAGGGTGTTACCAAGTATCTATTGATGGTTTTACACTGAATTTTCTAGCATGATTCTACTCTTGAATTGCATGGTTTTATACTAGCACTATACACCCGCCAAGTGTTTGATAAAATGTCCGGTTATGATTTCTTGAGGAATTGAAGGCCCAATGCATGTTTTATGAGTTGAATGACTATATAATGTTGAAAGGAATGTATATATATGATATTATCTCTATAGTGTTGGAAATTGACCATACCCTACTAGGGGGTTAAGAGCCTGGGCAACCATGTCGAGGGGTTTGTACCTCAATCACTAGGGTTGGTAGGGTGCGACAATCCTCCAACCAATCAAGGGGTTTGTACGTTGATAACTAGGTTGAGGGTTTTGTACCTCAATCACCATGGGTGGTAGGGTAAGACGATCCACCAACCAATCAAGGGGCTTGTAGCTTGATAAACTATGAATACTATAATGATGGTCTCTCCTTACACATGTATTATGTTCTATATAAGCATAATTTTACTTCAAGCATCATTCATACATGCCTTATTGCTATATGCTTATTATTGCCTATGTTACGCATTTTGTTTATAGTGCATATTACTTGTTGCATTGCATCCTACATACTTAGTACATTCAAACGTACTAATGCATACTCTATGCCTACATGATGCTACCATGTAGGAACCAGAGCTCCATTTGACCATCATCCTCCTCCACATGGCTAGTAGTGTCTATTCAAGCTAGTTGGTACGTCCTCCATTTCGAGGACAATGTCTTTGATCTTATGATATGTATTAAGACTCCCTCTTTCTTTGATGTATATTGACTATGAGGGCAAGCTCAATTGCTTGTCTTGGCCCCAGCTTAGTATCTATGTAGTAGAGATGTTGTTAGACATGATGTGTAATTATGCTATGAGCCTTGACTCCATTGTCTCTTGATTTTTATATTATGAAAGTTCTCCCTTAGTCCCTGTGGCCTTCTTTCCATTCTTTCAACGCTATTTAATTGCTTCGGCGACCAAGGATGTGTAATGATATACTAAGAGGCTCGTTTGGGGTTCCTTCGGGTTCCCCATTCACCGGTCACGACGAGGCCCTAGGTCCGGGTCGTGACATCTTACCTTCCCTTACCAAGGCCTTCAACTCTAGCAAGGTGGGGTCAAGTTTTGGGCTCGTTGGACTCAACATCCCTAACCCTCACAAGATGATAGAGAGACCCCTTAGAAATCAACTTTTGGGCTTTAATGCAAGAAGTGAATCTGCGCTTGACCACCAAATCAGAACTTTCCCATTCAAGGACGGGTTCATTTGGGAATTGGAATTTTACCCTACGGGTTCTACAATCAATAGAAGCATAATATGCATGCAACCAATCAATCCTAAGAATGATATCAAAATACACTATATCTAACTCAACAAAATCACAAGGCATGATTTTATGCAATATGAATATGAGACAATTTCTGTAGACTCTTTTAGAAACAATATACTTACCAATGGGTGTAGACACTTCATCGGTTCACACAATAATTCGGGGCTAACATGAAGCTTTTTGGAAACAAAAGGACTAATAAAAGAAAGAGTGGCACCCGGGTCAATCAAAGCTTACACATCAAAATCAAAAACCTTTAACTTACCGGTGGCGACATTGGGCACCTCATTCACCCCTTGTCTTCCTTGAAGAGCACAGAACCTATTTTGCCTTGGGGAACCCCCTTGTTGGCCTCCTCTTCCCTTTGGACCCGCATTTTCACTTTGGACTTGTGGACGACCATCTCTACTTTGTTTGGTGCATGTGGACAATCAATCACCTTATGACCCACCTCACTACAACCATAATAAGAATTGGAGTTTCCCATACATGGGCCATTATGGCGCCTACCACACCCTAGGGTTATCATTCACAAACCTTCTATTATGAGCATTGGAGGACCCCTGTCCTTGGAACTTGGGGCCTTGAGGAAATTGGCCACCCACTAACACCAAGGCAAACAAGAAAGGGCTCAGCGCAGAACCTTGATGGAGTCCCAACTCAACAGGAAAATACTCGGTGTCTCCTCCCACCGTTCTTACCCGAGTTTTGGCTCTATCGTACATGTCCTTAATTAGCCTGATATAAGACCCAGGGATACCTTTCGCCTCTATGCACCTCCACAAAACATCCCTTGGGACTTTGTCATACGCCTTCTCGAGATCAATGAACACCATATGAAGGTCCTTCTTATAATCCCTATTTTTCCACTAACCTCCGAATCAGATGGATTGCTTCAGTCGTCGACTGCCCCGGCATGAAGCCAAATTGGTTCTCCGAGATAGATACTACTTTAGACACCCTCCTCTCCACAACTCTCTCCCATACCTTCATAGTGTGGCTTAGCAACTTGATACCCCTGTAATTGTTGCAGTTCTGAATATCTCCTTTATTTTTATACAATGGCACCATTGTACTCCTCCATTCCTCAGGCATCTTGACTATAGAAAGAAAATAAGATCAAGCGACAATTAGACTCCATATCCTTCATATGTTTGGAAAGCCACTATTACATACAAGAGTTCCTAGGACAAGCCTTAGCTTACATGATATTTAAAAATAAAACTGAAGTATTAATGACAACATAGGAAAATAGGTCCTCAAAACGTGAGAACTCACCAAATCAAAGGTTTTCTTAATCCTTAACTAACCACATGCATAGGATGAAGTGTCTAAACCTATTTTATAATGTAAGAAAAAGAAGTATACGGTCAGTACTATTAAATGAACTGAAAAAAATGAGGATGTAACATGCTATAAATTGTGGTATGCAATTGACCAAAGTAGAAAATATTATAAACATTTTTAAATTTAGCATGATAAAGGACATGAGTAGAGTCAATGCAAATTTAAGAATCATAATGAAATCATTTAAGAAGCATAAGTCATAGAAATCATCATATGTATGTGGATATCATCCTTAATCGATAATAAGATCATGTTAGCTATAATATGGAATCCAGTGTTGTCCCAACACAAAAAAAGTGAAGGTTACTTTCCAAGGTAGACTCTATCCTATAAATAGATCATATCATATGCTATTTTTGGATCTACTAGCTAGGTCAATTAACACAATCTATGAGCTATTCATGCAACGCAGCTCTTGGGATTCAGAGAATTAGGTGAGCTCCCATCATTCGACATTACCTACCTCTTTCTATTTTGGCTAAGAATAGTCTTTATGTTGTATTTTGAGAATGTGTGTACTTGATGTGTTGTCAAAATACAACACTTTTGATGCTTGAAACTTGGAATTTTATATGTTCTTAAAGCGATGTTAGTGGGTTTGATGGTTTTTTATATTAGTTATTTAGGATTTAAGGACATGGCATGATTTTGGGAAAAGGGTTACTAATGTTGAATTTTTCATGAAGTAGAACCACTCTGCAGGAAAGAAATTTCCACGAGCTATTTCATGGTTGAGATTCGGTTATGGGATAATTTTTTGAAGTTGCATCCATGAACTATCAGACAAGTCATGGTATTTTATACAAAAGTCATGGATTAGGATTCATGCCTTGAGGATCAGAATTGGAGGAGTTTCTGCAAAGCTATCAGACAAAACCCTATACAGCCCGTAGAAAGGTCTCGTAGGAGTGATGGCCAATTTTGAAGTATAAAGACTATGACGCCCAGGTATGGGTTGTAGAACTTGTATGGTCCGTAACCCCGATCGTAATACCTATCGAATCCAGTTTTCCTATTTTGTGTTGGACTTGTATTCTAGTTAGTACAAATCACTTTTATAATCTTTTTTAGACGGAGAATGAAGAGAAAGATGGAGAGACACACGAGACACTTGGGAAATAACTTTGTGATTTTTAGCAATACTTTGTGATTTTTAGTGAAAAGTTTGGGATTTCTTGTTCTTAAATTTATCATTGTAAGTTCTTAATTATGTTATCTATATCATGATTCTTTCATCTACAATGATTATCCATAGCTAAATCCATAACTAGGGTTGTGGGAATCATGAAGAACTAACAAGGTAAAATTGGATTTGTAATTCTTGGAAAGTGCGCATACATGTTTATGATTAATTCTCTTTGTTTTGATTTCTTTTTAATGGTGGATAATATTAGAACTCGCCTAGTTGTTACTGACAAGATCAAGATAGTAATAAATGGGAAAACAGATTAATAACAGGATTCGATGTGATCCCTCTCGTCTAACCAACCAAACTAGATCAAGGGGAGGTTGTATTGGAACAATAGTTGAATGTTAGTAATGTTGCACTATGAGGATGGATCAAATCACATAGTGGAGTTTACCTCTCACCTGGATCAAAGGTTTTGGTAAACTTAACTCATTGTTCTGCATGCAACACACTAGAAAGAATTACGACTATCTGGTAATAACAAGTTAGGGAATCATAGGGAACACAATACAGTAGTTACCTCTCTCACTAGTTTCACAACACTATTCTAGTTTAGATTTACTTTCTACAAACTACAAATCTCACCCCCCTTCGAGAGATAAGTAGGTTATTCGACTTTGTTGCAATTACCTGAATTCTATCATATTCCATGTGGATTTGACCCTAACCTTGGTTAGGTTATATATCTTTACAACTACTTAAATATTCAAAAAGGAGGTTTAGCTTGGGCAACATCAAAATTTTGGCAATGTTGCCGGGGAATACAATTAGATTGGTTTAATTTAATTAATTTGGGAATTAATCCTTATTCCCCTCATTCTACATTTTTTATTGTTTTTGTTTGTTTTGTTTCAGCTATACGTGTAGTGTATGCACAACACTAAAAAGTCGAGGCAGTCCCATGACTCAGTTTCACTCTGAGATCCAGAAGACACTAAGAAGAATGGCCTATAACAATGAGAACAACGCTGCAAACAAGGCACTAAATACAACACTAACCAGAACAATAATAATCATAACCCACCTCTAGTTAAGGATGTTAATCCACTACCATAGGATCTTCAACCCGCAGCTCACACATGGAATCAATGTAGGGGTGGATCCTATGGAAATGGACATCAATGGAGCTATTATGTTATCTCCATTATTAGATGACACAAAGTTCATCATCTTGAGTGGGTTACTTCAGATGCTGCAAAATCGCAGGTTGTTTGCAGGCCTAAAATCATAGGATCTGCATAACCATCTACATAATGTTGTCTTCATCCACAAAAGCATGACGGTAAGTCAGAACCTGTTCATGGATGTCGTTGGCCTCCGTGTCTTCCCATTTTCTCTAACATGCGATGCAATGCTATGGTTATCCGAGCTCCCACCTTGTTCAATCACCAGCTAGACAGAACTGCAGAAGGCCTTCTTGGAGAGGTTCTTTATAAGGTCAAAGAAGCTATAGTTAAAGGACTAGATCAATAACTTCGAGCATTTTCCTGGTGATTCAATCATCACTATGAGGTAGAGGTTCAAAAAGTGCCTAAGGAGTGTCCCTGACCACAAGATCGTGGATGATGCCTTATTGAAGATCTTCTATCTAGCCTTAGACGAAAATAGCCAACCTGTTGTTGACACTATAATAGGAGGCTTAGTTTTAGATCACCCATTTATGGTGATTGTTGAATGGTTGGAGAAGTGGTCAAGACAAATCGTGCATGGGGAACGAGAGACAAGTCAACAACTAAAAGCTCATTTTCAGTCAGTACTAGTTCAACACAACCAAAGATAAATGAAGATATGATGCAAGAGCTTGCTCAGATTAGTACCAATGTGGAGTTATTAATGAAGAAGAGCCAAGAATATGTGGATGCAGTATCTTATCAGCCTTCACGAGCACCCATGTACGAGGATCCTTACAATGAGGAGGAAACTTGCTTTGTCGTTGATCAAATGGCGGGTTTCTAGACCAATGCCCAAGGGTCCAATCAGGACTATTGGCGCCAAGGTCAAGGAAACCAAGGTCGAAACTTTAATAAGGGATGGCACTTTCAGAGACAACAATTGAGAAGGTACTATGATAGTAACAGGGGCCAGGGCAGTGATGTTGATTAGGGATGTAGAGATGGTTACGAAAATGGTTTGTATGTGCCACCACATAATTGAGATTCGAGTGCTGGTAGTTCTCAAATTGAGCAGAATTTTGACTGACAATTAAAGAAGGCCGAGCTCAAGTTGAGACCATGAAGGGGATGACATCTGACATCTGTAGAATTAATCAAAAAATTGAGTCTCATTCTATTGCTATCAAGTAGTTAGAGCAATAGTTCAGTTAGATGTCGACTCAATTAAACTAGCTCCAAAAGGTATATTGCCCAACAACACAGTTTAGAACCCAAAAAATAAGGGGCAATGTATGAAAGTGGCTACACATGGTGGCAAATAGACCATTAACCCTATGATTCCAGTTGATAATGATGATGCTTGTGACAACACAGTTGAAAGAAAGGATGCAAATATCGAAGGAGCTCATGCAAAGGATTGGGTGAGTGATGTAACAGTGACGCCACAGAAGTTGAAACCTATTCCCAGACCTCCGACGCCTTTCCCCCAAAGAATAAAAAAGAACAAGGAGGAAGGCAAATTCTAGAACTTCATCTCCATGCTGAAGCAACTCCATATTAACATCCCTCTCATTGAGAAAATAGGGAAGATGCCTGGATATGCAAAGTTCATGAAGGAATTAGTCAAAAAGAAGTGGACTGTAAGCCAAGAGCTCTCATAAGAACTTCAACATTGCCGTGCAATAGCAAAAAGGTCCTTAGTGTAAAAGCAAGAAGATCCCAGAGTATTCACCACAGACTACACCATTGGAGATGTTGAGTTAGCAAGGGTGTTATGTGATCTAGGCACTAGCATCAATCTAAAGCCCCTTGCAGTGTTCAAGAAGCTAGGCTTGGGAACCCCTACTCCTATGAGCATGCAATTGGTAATGGATGACCGAACAGTGAAGAACCCCATGGGGATATTATATAACATCCTTGTGAAAGTCGAAAAATTCATATTCCCCGCACACTTTGTGATCCTTGATTGCGAAGTTGACTTCAAAGTCCCAATGATCATGGAATGGCCCTTCCTAGCCACTGGGCATGCACTAGTGGATATGGAATTAGGACAAGTAAAGTTTCAACTGAATGATGAAGAAGTCATCTTTAACATCATCAGTCAATGAAGAGGCCTGATGACTTGACGATGAAAGTTTGGACACTTGGTGAAGTGTGAGTAAGCAAGATGTACAAGTCATGCCACGATAATAGATCAGGCGCTACTTAGTAGGCAACCCAAGATATTTGATGTAATAGTAGTATATTTTTTTTTTAGCTTGTTGGACTTGTAGGCAGTTTAATTTTGGTGTTTTGGTTGTAATATTTGGACTCTAGACAGGTGGCATATAGGGTAACAGTGTGTTTTATGAAGCATATGTAGGTACAAGGACAAGTCAGCCATCTTTGGAAGAATTAGCAACAAGAATTGTTTCTACGACTGGTTCTACAAGCTTTGGTTCACAGCACGACTTGTACACTGACTCATAGAACACTTCCAGTGGGCAAATTGTGCGCTCTAGTCTATGAGCCAACTTTACAGCTTGTAGATAAAACTACAGGGTGTGAATAGGGCTTATGGACCCCAGGTAAGATTCCTCAAAATATCCAAGTGTTGGGGATTCTACAACCCAATCTACGAGATGTATGTCTATGTGCGGCCCGAAGGCGGGTCTGTGAAGCCAATTTCCCATACTAGAGTTTTGGCCTACTGTGAAACTATGTTCTATGGACCATAGAAATTTCTACTGCCCATAGTCAGGATTTCATAAGGCTTGAGCCCAATTGTAACCCGATCCGGTCAACATTATAAAAGAGGGGTAAATCTTTACCTCTCAATCTTGCCAAATTTCCCAAAAAATACCCTAAGCATTTGTCCTACCCCACAACTCCAACCATCGTTCAGCTGATGTGCTGTCAAAATACAGCAAATTTGGTGCCTGAAACAAGGGATTCTTGAGTTCTTAAAGCGACTTTTTACTGTTTTGATGTGTTTTTGTGTTAATCTAGAAGAAAAGTTAGGTTGGCATGATTTTGAAGAAAAGTTGCAGATATTGCTGAACCATAGGCCATACGAGCCTACCTATGAGTCGTAGATCACGCTACGAGTCATAGGTTGTATCATAGCAAGAATCAAAGACCAAAAATAAAAAATTTGCCAAGTGAAGGTCTCCCATACGAGCCCATCCTATGAGTCGTAATACACACTATGACTCGTCTAGGTGGACTTTTAGCAAGAATCAGAGAGCCAGAATGTTGGACAAAAAACTGAAGACCAAGACTACGAGACAAATATACAAGTCGTATCCCAAGCAACAACTCGTACCTATTGGTCGTACCAGTTTAATCCAAGATGCCAAGAACCTAATACGAGACCCCAATTACGACTCGTAGGTCATCCTACGAGTCGAAACTGTGAGACTTATCAGCTGCTAGCTGTCTTTTCTATGTAGATTTTAGGCTTATTTTGTAAACACTATATATAGCTAAAGTTAGGTTTTTGAAAAAGAGTTTTCAACTGGTAGACATTTTCACATTACATTTTGAAGTTTTTCTTAGGTTTTTAGTGTAGATTATTGTTCTCTCTTGGAAACCCCATTTTGGGGATTGAAAATCTTGTCTTGTACTTATTGTTGATCAATCAAACTTGTGGGTTTGCAACTTGTGGTGCCTATCTCGTTCATTGTTATTGGTGAAACTCTGAACTATGTCTATTATATGCATTCTTGTGTGTTTTTCTTTAGCCATGAGTAGCTAAGCACCCACAACTTGGGGTTGTGGGAACCATATGTAGTTGACTTAAAATAACCTAGTTTTCTTGCATTTCTATGATTGGGGTTTTGCATGTATCCCTTCATTTTTATTGTTGTTTGGTGGTGGACAACACCAAATCCTGCCTACTATCACGATCCCGATCAAGGCAGTGACGAATATGAAAAGGCAAGTACATGACAGAATTTGGTTGATGTGTTCCCATCTAATCAACCAAACCTGACCAAGGGAGGTTGACTGGGACTATTGGTAATGGTTAGTTGGCACGCCATGGTGGCTGACTAAGCGCCATGGTGAAATTCGACCTTCACCTTCACAAGAGGGCTAGAAGAACCTAAGTTACTGTCCTGCATGTGACTCACCCATTATAGTTATGTATCTAGGGTACTCAATTCGACTAACCATAGGGAACACAATTCCCATGTTGTCCCCAAAATTGAGTGTTTCCTTGCATTTTAATTAGTGTCTATTTTATTATGTTTTAGAATCACAACCCCCCCCCCCACATACACATTTAGATTGTAGTCATAAATACTAGAAATGATTTGTAATGAAGTCTTGTAGTCAAAGCCCTGTATTTCATATGGATTCGACCCTTACCTCGGATAGGTTAATTACTGATAGAGACCGTTTGCTTATTAGAGCGTGACCATCAACCATCAAACTTATGGCACCGTTGCTGGGGAATACAGGTAAGTTTTGAATTGAGTTCACTATTAATTAGTTCTAGTGTTGATTTCTAGAGTCTCCTGTATTTTATTTTTTGTTGTTTATTTTTTATAGTTTATTTTAGGTACAGGTTGGCTGGCACTATTAATGAGCAAATGTACTACATTACAAATGACTTGTTGGAAACTTTGCAGTGGCGTGCCCTATTTTATGGGCAATAGTCTGAGGATCCCTAAATCCATCTATAGAATTTCACTCAAACATTGAGGGGGGTCCTTGTGACAAGACATCCTGCTTAGGAGGCCATGGCTCTTTAGGTTTTCACCATGACTCTCCAGAGTGAAGCTGTAGAATGGTGGTCAATTCTTCCACCCGATGTTTGCTCTAACTAGGGAAAAGTACAGAGGGTCTTCCTCATGAACTTCTATAGCAAGTCAAACAGGCAGAGGTTACAGAACAACATTTGTAATTTCAGAAGACTGCCAGGAAAACCATCGGTAGCGGTCTGGGAAAGATAAGGGCGCTGCTTGGCAGCGAATTAGAACCATGGCCTAACTGATGATAAGTTGGCAGCATTACCCTCTGAACAATAAGCGCAGGCTGACCCATTGTTTGGAGGAGTCTGTTAGGAGTTCATAAGACGACCATTTAATGAGATCGCTGAGAGCATGGACAAGCTATCTGCAGTTTCCCAAGTCTACCAACCCCTTCAAGAGCAAGCCGGACCACCTGTTAGTTCATCTATGGGAGCCTCAAGTAAAACCAAAAGCAAAAATGTTGCACATTGGATGAGGTTACCTCACCAGCATTGTATCACTGATAAACTAACCCAGATTGAGCATATGCTTGAACAATTCCTGACCAAGGTGAATGAGCAAGATGACATCATCAGGGAGATAAAGTTTGATGTCCTCAAATGTAATTACAAAGTAGAACAATAAACTATATCGATGCAAAGTATGGGTGATAGGATTGAGCAGCTTGCTGAGCAACTAGATGTAGTGCAGGATGAACAAAGGAAAAGTAGAAGAAGCAGTGATGGAGCCCATGAGGAAGTATGAGTACTCATGAATGACTGAGTCGAGCCACGATGTTAAACAAGGCGCTTCTTAGGAGGCAACCCAAGTATCTTTTTTTGTGATTACATTATTTTGAGACATTTTATCATATTTTATTTGTTAATTAGTGAGTCAATAGTGTGTTGTGATTGTTGAGATTATGAATCGGTTGTATCAATTGGCATTTTGGTGCATTATAGGCAATAGATTGCAGGAACAAACCAAGTGCCAAAGGATAAATTAAGTTCAGATGCAGCTCATACAAGCAGGCCTATGAGTCGTAGTAAATATTATAACTCATAGTTATGCCTCATAGAGGGAGATAGTGCATATCTGAAGTTAACACATACACTACGAGCCAACCTTATAATTCATAGGATCCCCTACGAGTAATAAATGGGGTTCGTAGTGCCCAGGTATGATTCCTAAATTTTTACCAAGTGTTGGGTCTGGTATAAGACCGCTAGGTATGACTTTGTTGACACGTAGTTGGGGTCTAGTAGCCCTGATCTGCAGCTTTTTAAAATCTGACCGGGTTTGCTTATAAAAGGGGTTAAAATAATTTTTGACCCCAAATTCTAATATCTCTTTCCCTAAGTTGACGAAAAACCCCATCTTCATCCCGTAAATCCTTCTCTGGACAAAAATCTCAGGTACCCACTTATTCTCCGACGAAGATTTCAGCGAGGGTATAAATTCCTAGGGTTTCAACGCGAAATTCATCTCTCTTAGCTTTGGTTCATTTTTCAAATTCAATTGGTAAGCTCTTCAGTTACATTTCTCAGTCGTTGTTGATGAGTTTGTTCCATATATGAGTATATTTTAGTTTGATCATGTTTAAACATGCCTTACATTGATTATTAAGTTAGACTTGTAATCTAGGGTTTATAGGCCTTCAAAGAATTGGGTTGTGAAGTGAACCTTGTTGAAAAGTTTGAGTGAGTACTAGACTCGCCGGACATGTTGTCGCTACTGAGGAGACCACCAGGCAGATTGAGGGTGGTCAGTCCTAGTCGAAGACCAGTGCTGAGGTGCCTAGGTAAGTTTCTTTTAGCCCCTGTGCTTTGATATTGTCATGTTTTGTGCATTGAGGATAATGCAAACTTTTTTCGATGAGGTGTGGGTGGTTATCGGCCTCAATGTAGTATGAGTAACTATGGCTATAACTGTCCCAAATTTTGAGTCTGAGGGGTTTTGTTGTATGTGTTCTTTGTCTAAGGACATTTATTTTCTATTGACCGGTACATTTAGGATATGTAGTTAGTATTAGTAGCATGCAGTACTGAAGTCTATGTCATATTATTAACTTTTTTTTAAAAAAATGATACCCATCAAAATTTTGTTTGGTAGTCTTGATAATAAATATGTAATATTGATTACTGATAGTGCTTGTTCTGATAAATGACGTTTAATTGTAATGAAAAGCATGATATGAAAGTCTATGTTGATTGTGTAGTCAGTGTCATGTGTGTGAGCTTTCTTAGCTTAATTCTTATACTACGTTCCAATTAAGAACTTGCACAGTTACTCTGACTTAGATGTAGGTTAGTTTGTTAGCAAAGGATCTTAGGCCATTGTTCATATTAGACCACTTAGTCCAAATGATCAACCAAATATGTAATGTATCCCTTGATCCCAATGTTTGAGCTTTGCATCTACCCTTCTCATTGTAAAAACCTGAGTAACCTAGCCTTGTCTAATGTGAAATCCCGAAATTTGCCCCAGTCCTTCCTTGAATATTGTGCACTTTGACTGAGGCAAAACTCTTAAGTTGATAGTGGCTACCAAAAGTGGTCGTGGTTCACAGGTTGGATATTGTGCACCTCAACTGAGGCAAAAAGCCTAAGTTGGGTGTGGTTGATGTAAGGATAATCACACTAAATGGGGTGGACGCTGATGATACGTGAAAACGGGGGGAAATGTGCTATGGGTGCAAAAATAATAAGTAGATGCCTAAAGAATGAGCTAAAAAGAAAAAGAATGTGAAAATCAAAGGAAATGACCTAAAAATGAGAGTAAAGCACCCAAAAAAGTTTGAAATTGGAGAAAGTGAGAATGAGTTGAAAAATAGCAGTGCTCGTAGGGCAAAAGTATAGAATAACACAGTGTCAAGAAGGGTCATTAGTCACTATGTTCCCAAAAATCATACCAAAGCCCCTAAGCCTACAAGCTAAGAAAGTACTATAGTGATCCTACTCCAAGTTTTCGAAGGTCATAGCTGTAAGTATAGGAGCAAGCATATGGTATTGAGCATGGTGTTTGAATATCTGTTGTGAGTGTGAGTGATTTTATTTAGTCCCAAGCATCGAATCAGAAAACACTATCATGAGTGGGATATGGAACTTCTTTTTGTGAGGGAATTTGCATTACACTGTTGATTCTAGTCTGGTTTAGCAATTGTTGCTTATCTGTTGTTATCTTGCTTGTCATAGTTGCACTATCACATTTATTGATCTGTGTTAGTTTATTTGATGACTATCTAATATGCATTGATTAGCAGTGTGGGTCTTTGTGATTGATTTGGAGATGATGTATGGTATAAAACTGAGGTCTGTATGTTATTATACTACTTATGTAGATTGAGTTCGTACTTGAGGACAAGGAATAATTTTAAGTTGAGGATGTTGATGTGTTGTTAAAATACAACACTTTTGATGCTTAAAACTTGGAATTTTCTATATTCTCAAAGCGATGTTGCTGGGTTTGTTGTGTTTGTATATATTTTTTTCAGGATATTTTGGGTAAAGGGTTACAGACGCTGAATTTTTGATGTAGTATGAAGCACTCTATAGACCATGGGAATTTCCACAAGATGTAGAGTAGTTTCGCAGTTGAGATCTAGTGAAGGGCCTATTTTCTGAAGTTGCATCCACAAACTGTCAAATAAGCCGTGGAATTTTAGACGAGTTGTGGATTAGGTTTCATACCTTGAGGATGTTAATTTGAGGAGTGTCAGAAAAGTTGTCAGACAAAACCCTATACAGGATGTAAGTTTGAATACGACCTGTAGAAATGTCACGTAGAAGTGATGGGTTATTTTGAAGAATGAAGACTATAAAGCCCAGGTACGGGCCGTAGAATTTTGTACGGCCTGTTACCCTAATCGTAATGCCTGCCAAATCCAATTTTCCTATTTTGTTTTGGACTTGTATTCTAGTTATTATAAATAGGAATTCTAGTCTTTTTTAGTCAAAGAACGAAGAGAGAAAGACAGAAAGACACATGAGACACTTGGGAAATAACTTTGTGATTTTTAACAATACTTTGTGATTTCTAGTAAAGAGTTTGGGATTTCTTGTTCTTAAATTTATCATTTTAAGTGGTTAATTATGTTATTCTATATCATGATTCTTTCATCTACAATGATTATTCATAGCTAAATCCACAACCAGGGATGTGGGAATCATGAAGAACTAACAACGTAAAACTAGATAATCTATAATTCTTGAAAGTGTTCATGCATGTATGAATTAATTCTCTTCGTTTTTATTGCATTTTAATGGTGGTCAATGTTAGAACTCAGCTAGTTGTTACTTCCTACATCAAGGTAGTAATGAATGGGAAAAGAGATTAATTAATAGGATTTGATGTGATCCCTCTCGTCTAATCAACCGAACTGGATCAAAGGGAGGTTGTACTGGAATAATAGGTAAGGTTTAGTAATGTCACACTACGGAGATGGATCAAATCACAAGTGAAACTCACCTCAAAGGGTTTGGTAAACTTAACTTACCATTCTGCATGCAGCATAGAAGAACAGATTATGATTATCTAGTAATACCAAGTTAGGAAATCATGGGGAACATAATACCCTAGTTACTTCTCTCACGAGTTTCATAACACGTGTTCTAGTAACCCCCCCCCCCTCAAGAGATAAGTAGGTAAATTCATTTGACTTGTTTTCAATTACTCCGAGTCTACCATATTCCCTGTTGAATTCGACCCTAACCTTGGTTAGGTTATATATCTTAATAATAACCGCTTAAACCTTCAAAAAAAAGATGTAGCTTGGGCGACATCAGTACTATTATTATATTTTTAAAGCCCTTGTAGTTCTTTATTTTGTTTAGCAGCTCAACTATCGACTAATGCCAAGTCTTTGGATTTATTTTGTCATATTGCTTGTTTGTCTTCTTCCTTTCTTTTCTTGTTACTATTATTATTGTCTATATTCTTGTCTTTAACTTATGATAGCCCATTGCCTATGGTTCTATCCTATTGGTTAGACTTACCTATTAGTGGGGTATTAGTAGGCGCCATCACGACCTAAGAAATTTGGTTGTGACACTAGCTTTTTTGAAGTCCTCTGAAAGGTCAACAATTATACAAAACCATTAGTTCGAAACCAATAAACTAAGGCCCAGTGTCACCATAGTATTATGCACAACTTATTAATATGAAAAATTAACTCATATATGCCTACACAACTCTTGTCCCCTAGAATTTAATGTGTTTGCTTTGATGCTATACACACAGGATATGGATTTAGTAGAGAGAACTATTATAAACTACCAAAGAGCCTACACACTACTCCAGAGATATTACTAACATAGATCACACTTATTTACCCATATATTAGAGTTTAATTTAATAAGGATCATTTGAAATGAATATGACACATCCCATAGAGAAGCACCAAAGTCATATGCTAGCCCTATATAATTAAATCTGTGGTAAACCATGGTCTTTCCAAGCGGCAACACCAATTCTGCTCAACCTCCAAAAGAACAAATCTAATGATACAAATTCCTCATCAAATGCCATCTTCAAAAGAATTCAAAAGGTTGAAGTTTGGGTCGGAAAATACATCAATATTTAGATTCAGCAAGCATGCCATGAAGCTAAAAGATACGAACTTGTAAGAACAATTGATTTCAACTAGAAATCCATGAACACAAGAATTCCAATCACCGAAGTTTACTTTATTAGGGATCATTTGAAAAGATTGTAAATACGGGAAATCAATTGTGAACAAAGAGGAAAATGGTATGAGTTACATGTCAACAAATTATCATACTCTTAATGTAATAATACGCAAACTACTCGGCTGTGATAGAACTTGCCTTTATTCCACCAAGGCAACTCAGTCTAAATAGAAATAATAAAGTAATATCGAAGACAAAGCGATAAACATTTTGAATATGGAAGAATAAGAACAACGAGCAGAAAATTATAATCTAAAATCATCCGAAAGCTAGTGTCATATGGACAAGCCTCTATTACAACAGAATGAGAAAGAAAATACTACAAGTTTTAATTTCCTTTGTTTCTCGAATAGAACAAAACAAGTAAAGAAGCCTAACATCCTTGAGAGTAGGCTGGAACATATAAGAGACTACCTCTCAATCTACTCAAGTTCGGTTTGTAAACAGAATGAAATATCAACTAGATCTGGTCTCAACCTACAAACATGTCTAGAAGAAACGGTGAGTACTAACAAGTACCGAACAAGAGGATCAAAATACAGGTAGAGAATAAAGAACACAAGTACTCTTTCCACTCCCACCATCCCCAGGCTACAACCTACACTTAGGAAAAGCTAGCATACACAAACTATATTTATATAAACACACACTTACGGTCATAATTCAATTACCTCAATACACAATAGATTCACCTCAACATATTCCAAGTACAAATCTCATAGTTAATTCACAATCCATAATAGTATTTACATCAAGAAAATGCAATAAAATAAATATGATGATAAGATGCAATGAGATAATGCAATGACAAATAATCATGATGCAAGTCTGTCCTATATACAAATCTGCTGATATAATCATATCAGAATCCATGGGGGCCTCACATGGACCATGTATCTGCTGGAGCCATTTCACTTCGGCATTTATCTTTCATCACTTGATAAAAATAATATTCCTTTGGCTTTTTGTTACTCTTTGTTGGAACTGTTTCCTTTCAACATTTATGTTTCTTTTCTATCAAGAACCATTTTCCTTTGACTTATCATCAATAGTCGGACTCAAGCAATATATTATCTCAATATAATAATCACTTTTAAATAAGTATGAAACAATGTAAGGAGTCCGCACAATCCATATATTTGATAATCGAGCATTCATTCTCATTGTTCTTTCAATACTAGAATCATCCTCAAATATATGTCACAGTAGTTACATCATATCGATTCTCAAGTTCTCAATAATTACTTTTTCATCATAGTTCAAAATTACTCATCAATTAGCCTATATCTCACATTTATTCCTTCCACATTTCAATATAATATAAGATTACACAACACTTGTCCAATATCACATTCAAAATGCTTCAATAGTTATTGCCACATTAGCATGAACAATACTCAACCACTGAGACAATATAACCAATTCACAATTTTCAACAATGGGAATCACAAATTCAGCCAATGCCTCAATTCAAGGATCAATATCATCACATAGCCATTTTCATTACCCTGACATGTTGTCTAGGTAAATTGTGATTAGCTCAAGCACTTTTGGATTTTTCAATCATTATTCAACACACAAAGAAGGGAGATACAAGGTTCAATAAAGCTTAACATGGTTTAGGAATCCTCTTGCCTCGATAAATCCAATAAATCAATTCAAAAAGAGATTTTTCCCCTTTGGATTCAAACCTTCGGCACCACAATTAGGTAAAAAACGAACTCACAATCATATTTAAAAAACAATGACACCAAGATCATACAATTTGGGAAATGGGTAAAATGGCCCAAAAATTTGATATCAGAAGTCGAGGCAAAAATTTGAAAATTCTTAGATGAAAATGTTTTTGATGTAATTAGGAATCTCTTGGATACAAACCAATTCGAAAATAGAGATAAAATAAGCTCGTAATCTTGAAATTTGGATTATGCAAAAAATCCCCAATTTTCAAACTCAAAATATTTATTTGATGTTAAAAACAAGAAGCAATTAATTGGGTAATGAAGATTTAGGCTCAAGATAACTTGCCCGATGATTTGCACTTGAAAATCACTTCAAAAATTACCACCACAAGCTCTCCAAGATCCAAAATGGAAAATGAGCTCTAATTCCCTGACCAGGGACCTGAAACCATGCCTCTGAAGTCACGTAAGCGACAAGGAGTTGCTTAAGAGAACCCTTTCACTTAAGTGGCCTTTGCATAAGCAAAAAGTATGATCGCTTTTGGGACCTTCAATTGAGCGAACAATGCTCGCTTAAGTGGTCAAGCCTTCGCTTTTGTGAAGCCTGTACCAGACACTAGCAGAAACCAAATAATGCCAAATTCCATAAACCGACCATCGAGATTCAATTAAAATCTCATGAACACAAATTATATATGCAACACTATTAAATTTGACATTTGAGACTCAATAGAATCGTTAGAAATTGAATCTGATGTCTCCTTGACTTGAAATATAGTAAGGCACAACTAAACTAACTTAAGGCACTAGAAACACAAAAATGCTATGGAAACATCCAAAAATTAAGAAAAAAAACTCATTCTAGTGCTAAAGTCATCTCTCATAACCAATGGAATCATCAGAAATCCAATTCAAGCACCCGAATTCAAAATGTTGACTAAAGTAAGACCTAGGTCATACCTTAAGTAAATTTTTAACTTTGAATCTAAAATCCACATAACATCGCCAAATTAAACTTTGACTACTCTTCCAAAGCAATTATTGCATTTCGGAACTGATGAAATTGACGAAAGTTTTTTTTGAGAATGGAATCTCCAAATGATTCAAAAAATCAAAATTAGGCATCTTAAGCCTTCAAACTCAATTCTTTAGCAAAAATCAACTTTTTACAAGATTTTCCAAAAAACTAACTTTGAAAACCAATAACTTGGGGCAACTGTCAGGAGGAGTAAAATGATAATTGTTTTTCAAAAATGCATAAAATGATCTTCAGGGTCATTACATAATCCACCATTCAAAATCATGTTTGTTCTCGAACATAAGGTAAATTACATACATGAAATCTCAAAAAGATAAGGGTAACAGATCCGCATATCAAACTTGGTCTCCCAAGGGTCAATGCCGCCACTGAACCTTCACTGATGTTATCTCCTTAGTTCTTAACTTCCTAACATTCTATCTAAAATAGCCACAGGCTCCTTGTCATAGACTAAATCTGGACCCAACTCCATCGAAGTAAGGGAAATCAATGAGACTCGTTCGGGATGTAATGCCATAGCATCGAGACATAAAACACTGAATGCACAAAAGATAGACTAAGTGGTAAGGCAAGTTTGTTGGACATATTTACCACTTACTCAAGCTATCAAAAGGGCTAATATACCTATGGCTAAGCTTGGCCTTCTTTCCAAACCTCATGACATCCTTCGTAGGAGAATTTCTCAACCATACTCGGTCACTCTCCATGAAATCTAAGGGTCAAACTTGCCTATCAGCATAACTCTTTTAACGACTCTGGGTTGTTAGCCACTAACTCTAATTCAAAAAAACTATTCTATGGCATATTTAAAACAATCAGTATCAATGCTATCCACAGCAACAGAATCAAACCAACCTATGGGTGATCTATATCTCCGACCATGCAACTCCTCAAAAGGAGTCATCTGGGTGCTTGAATGGTAACTATCATTATAAGCAAACTTTGTTAAAGGAAAATACTGGTCCCACTTTGCACCAACGTCAATAACATATGTCTGAAGCATATCCGCTAGCACCTGAATGGTGCTCTCAAACTGTCGTTCTGTCTAAGGGTGAAATGTCGTACTCGAATCTAATTGAGTTCCAATCCTATGTTGTAGGGCCTTCAAAAAGTGAGACATGAATAAAGGATCCCGATCATACACAATAGAGATAGGTACTGGATGAAGTCTAATAATATGAATGATATGAACATGAGCTAACTTCTCTATCGTGTACTTAACCTTGACCGAAATAAAGTGAGCAGAATTAGTCAAACAATCCGCAATCACCAAAATGGACTCATAACCATGAAGTCTATAGTGATTTATTCCTACTTCTATCTAGGAATGAGCATTCTCTGAAACTCTCCCTTGGATCTCTAATGCTCACACTTAACCTTTTCGCGCATCAAACACTTAGACACAAACTCGGCGATGTCCTTCTTCCTACCACATCATCAATAGTGCTGACTCAAGTCATATAAATCTTTAATGCCCTCGAGTGGATGTAATATGTAGTACAATGGGCCTCCTCAAGTATTAATCTAATCAAGTCACCCACATTTTCCATACAAATTCGACCCCCAATCCTAAAAACGCCATCGAAATTAAGCATGACCTCTTTGGCCTCACCTCTATTCATCTGGTCTTAAATGAGACACAACTTCTCATCCTTAAACTGCTCTTCACGATCTGATCAATCAAAGAAGAGTGAGCCTCTAAGAAAGAAAGCATTTCCCTTATCATCTGACCAACCTATTGGCCAATATTTGAACATCTCTACCCAAGGGTTGCTCCTCGACTCAAACAGCTGCAAGACTCCTCATACTAGAAGCCTTTCTACTTTATGCATCAGCCACCACATTGGCTTTTCCCGAATGTTATAGAATAGCAAAATTTAAATTCTTTAGGAGCTCAATCCATCTCTTTTGTCTCAAGTTCAAGTATTTCTAACTAAAGATATTTTGTAAACTAAAGTGATTAGTAAATATCTCGCAATGGACCCCATACAAATAATTTTGTCATAGCTTCAAAACGAAGACAACAACTACCAACTCTAGGTCATGGGTGGGATAGTTCTTCTCATGAGTCTTCAATTGTCTTTAGGCATAGGTAATCACCTTCCTTTTTTGCATCTAAACACCTCCAAGCCTAACAACACCTTAAGATTTTGGAAGTTCTTCTCACACTCATATAACTAATGAAATACTACATTCTTTTGGGTGAATCTGGTCATTAGGGCCTCTATACTGGAGAAACCCTGAATAAAATGTTGATATTACCCGATTAAACCCATAAAATAATAGACCTCTATGGCAAAGGTAGGTATGATCCACCCTTAATCTACCTTAGTCTTTGCTAGATCAACCTTGATACCCTCCTTGGACACCACATGCTCCAAACATTGCCACCAAACCGAAACAAAATTCACATTTAGAGACATAGCATAAAGCTTATCTTCCCTCAATCTCTAGAGAACGATCCTCAAATGCTTGACATGGTCAGCCTCAGTCGTGGAATAAACTAAGATATCATCAATAAACGCAATCATGAAAGAGTCCAAATATAGATGGAACTCCCTTATTCATTAACTCCATGAATGCCATAGGTGAATTAGTCAATCCAAGTGACATAACCAGGAACTCATAGTGACCATATCTCTTCTGGAAAGCAATCTTAGGGATATTAGATGGCCTAATCCACAATCGATGAAACCTGGACCTCATATTGATTTTTGAAAACAAAACCGCTCCTTGGAGTTAGCCAAATAATTCATCAATTCTTGGAAAAGGGTATTTGTTCTTGACATTCACTTTGTTCAACCTTCTATAGTTGATGCACATCCTCATAGACCCATCCTTCTTCTTCACAAGTAGAATTGGGGCCCTCCACAAGGATACACTAGGCCAAATAAACCCCTTAATCAATAAATCTTGAATATGATAAAAGGCCAACTACCATTAAACTCCAAAACACAAGCTCTAAGCATATCATCAAGAGTTTGGACAGTCCTCTCAGCTTGACCATCCGTTTGAGGATGAAAGGTCGTGCTAAGGTTAACTTAATCTTGGTATTGAGACCTCTTTGGAAGGACCTCCAAAAGTGAGAAGTTAATTGAGCACCACGATACGAAATAATAGAAATGTATATACAACTTGGCATAATCTTTGGCACCATAAGTAGTTTTGATCAGTAAGAAGTAAGCTGACGTTGTCATTCTATCCTCAACAACCCAAATAGAGTCAAAATGTTTCCTAGTCTTAGGCAACCCAACCACAAAATCCATGTTGAACTCTTCCCACTTCCAAGTAGGAATTTCTATATCTTGGGCTAGGCCACCCGGCCTTTGATGTTCAGCTTTCACTTATTGGCAATTGTGACAATCGGATATGAACTTGGCAATGTCTCTCTTCATACTACCCCACCAATACACCTCCCTCAAGTCTATACATCTTTGTAGAACTGGGGTGAATGGAATAGGATGAATTATGGGCCTCATTCAAAATCAATGCTCTCAAAGTCATCCACATTTGGCATACACAATCTACCTTGGTACCTAAGGGAACCATCTCCCCCTTGGGAGAAAACCTCCACTTTACCATCTCTCACCAAGGCCTTTAACTCTAGCAAGGTGGGATCAAAATCTTGTTTTGCCTTTACCTCCTAAATTAAGGACGATTTAGAACCATCAACAACCACTACACTACCATTGTCAACTTTTTCCAACCTAACCCCCAATCTAGCCAACCGGTTAACCTCTCTAGCCACCATCACCAACATGAGCTAGACTACCCATATACATCCCACATAGAGCACCGACCACAACATCAACTTTGTCAGGGTGATAATGCACACTCATATCATAATCTTGAAGGAACTCTAACCACCTTCTATGTCTCAAGTTAAGGTCTTTTTGGGTGAACACATATTCCAGACTCTTGTGGTCGATAAACACATTAACATGAACCTCATACGAGTAGTGACGCCAAAATTTCAAAGCAAATACCACGTCCGCCAATTCAAAATCATGGGTGGGATAATTCTTCTCATGCACCTTAAGTTTCTAGAGGTATATGTTATCACCTTACCACATTGCATCAAAACGCACCCCAACCCAATCCTTGAGGCATCACAATATACAATAAATCCTTCCAATCGTTCCAGTAGAGCCAAGATAGGAACAGAAACAAGCTTATCTTTCAAAGTTTGGAAACTCTTCTCACATTCATCGGTCCACACGAATTTTGCCTTCTTTTGTGTCAACTTAGTGATAGGAGAAGCAATAGAAGAGAAGACATTCACAAACCTCCAGTAATAACCTACCGAACCCAAGAAGCTTCTAATATCCGATGGAGTCAACGGTCTAAGCTAATTCCTAATCACCTCCGTCTTCTTAGGATCCACCTTAATGCCATCACCCGACACCACATGCCCTAGAACAACAACCTCTTTCAACCAAAACTCACATTTTTTATATTTAGCATACAACCACTCCTCCCTTAAGATTTGCAACACCACCCTCAAGTAATTCACATGCTCCTCCTAACTATGGGAATAAATGAAGATATCATCAATAAAAATCACCATAAACAAGTCAAGGTAGGGTTTAAAGACACCTATTCTTGAGATACATAAATATAGTCGGTACATTAGTCAACCCAAAGGACATAACCGCAAACTCAAAGTGCCCATACCTAGTCTGGAAAGCTATCTTTGGAATGTTACACTCCCTCACTTTCACTTGGTGATACCCGGATTGAAGATCAATCTTAGAAAAGTGACTAGCCCCTTGAAGTTGATCAAAAAGGTCATCAATACTTGGTAGAGGGTACTTGTTCTTTATGCCGACTCTATTAAGTTGCTAGTAATCAATGCACACTCTAAGAGAGCCATCATTATTCTTTAGAAATAACATCGGTGAATCCCTTAATAGCTCCTTCAGCTCCGCCGAGGCCATACAGTAAGGGGGAATAAAAATGGATTAAGTATCAAGATGGAGGTTTATACCAAAATCTATTTCTCTTTCGGGAGGAACACCGAGGAGCTCATCGGGAAAGACATCAAGAAACTCATTAGCCACCAGAACCAACTCAATTGGAAGGACTTTGGACTCAACATCCCTAACCCTCACAAGATGATATAGACAACCCTTAGAAATCAACTTTTGGGCTTTAAGGCAAGAAATGAATCTACCATTGACCACCACATCACAACTTTTCCACTCAAGGACGAGCTTATTAGGGAATTGAAATTTAACCCTACGGATCCTACAATAAATAGAAGCATAATATGGATGCAACCAATACATCCCAAAAATGACATCAAAATCAACCATATCTAACTCAATAAAATCACAAGGAAAGATTTTATGCACAATGAACACGAGACAATTTCTATAGACTCTTCTGGCGACAATGGACTCACCAATGGGGATAGACACTTCATAAGGCTCACACAACGATTCGGGACTAACATGAAGCTTTTTGGCAACAACAAGACTAATAAAAGAAAAAGTGGCACCTAGGTCTATCAAAGCATACACATCAAAATCAAAAACCTTTAACATACTGGTGAAAATATCTGGAACCTTATCCACCCCTTGTTTTCCTAAAAGAGCATAGAATCTATTTTTCCTTGGAGCATTTCCTTGTTGGCCTCCTTTTCCCTTTTGACCCGCATTTGCACCTTGGCCTTGTGGATGACCATCTTCACCTTTGTTTTGAGCACAAGGACAATCAATGACTTTATGACCCACTTCTCCACAACCATAGCAAGCACTAGAGTTTTCCAAACATGGGCCATTATGGTTCCTACCACATCTTTGGCACATAGGGTTAGGCACCACACCACCACCACCTTGGAATCTTGGGTTGTCTTTAGCAAACCTTCTATTAGGAGCATTGGAAGACCCTTGGCCTTTGAACTTGTGTCCTTGAGGAAACCAACCACCCTTGGAATTTTGGAATCCACATTCAAAACGAGCCCTCATGGATTCACCACTTCTTCTCTTTCTAATCTTTTCCCCTTCTAGTTGTTCGGCATATGTCATGAGGAGGGACAAATCCATATCACCTATTAGCATAGCGGTATGACAATCCTCATTAGCCAAGTCAGACACACCTGACACAAATTTTTTCATCCTTGATCTCGGCTCGGCAACCAATTGTGGGGCATACTTGGAAAGTTGGTTGAAATTGAGGGCATACTCCCTCACACTCATGGAACCTTGCTTAAGGTTCATAAACTGCATCATTTTAGCCTCCCTTAGCTTTAGGAAGTAATCAATTGAGGAATGCTGCTTTGAACTCCTCCTAAGGAATAGCATCACCATCTCTCCTGTCCAACTTCTATTGTATGAACCAAATTTGAGCCACCTTGTTGAGTTGGTAGACCGCCAACTCTACCTTTTTCCTCTAAATTGACCCTCATATTATATAGCACATTGTACACCTCATCGATGAATTCTTGGGGATTCCTCATCCATTTTGGATCCATAGAACTCTGGTGGATTCATCCTAGTGAAATGCCTCACCCTAGAAGCCAGAGTGGGAGCATGAGAGGCTTGGAAACCTTGGTGAATTTGGTTGGTCATAGCACGAGCCAACATTGTAATAGTATCTCGGAACTCATCTTGGGCTACCCTTCCACCTTGAGGAGCTTGAAAAGTGGGAGGGGTCAGTTGCTCATCAGGTGTATAGGCTCTCCTTAGTCTCCCTCTTGGAATCAACATGATCTAGAATAGCAAAGAAATTTGTTAAGGGAAAAGCCTTACACTTACATCTAAAGCATGATATGGACCATGAAGAAGTGAAAACATTTCCTAACGTACCTTATAGCCTCCTATTCATAGTTGTGGCGCACTTCACAACCATGACTAAGACTTTAATCAATGCAGTGTGTTGGATTTCGAGGATCATTAATGACCTAGTGCTCTGATACCAGGTTTGTCACCACCCAAGCCTAGGGTCTAAATGTGACACAGTGAATAGGAAACCTGAAGGAACCCCAAACAAGCCTCTTAGCATATCAATCACACATCTTTGGTCGCGAAAGCAAAGTAACAACAACAAGAGATATAAATAGGGAAAACGGGACTAAGGGAAGTCTTTAGTAATCATAAAAGATTACAAGAGTCAAGCTCATAGCATAAGTACATTAATTGTTCCAACAACACCTTTAACATAGATTGGAGCAGGAGCCCAAACACTTTCCGGGCTCACTCTCAAAATAACAAGTGTTCAACATGAAGAAATCTTAATACAGCAAGAGTAATAAGATAGTGTCCGCGGACTTGAGGACTCACCAAAGCTTATCTCCAAAGCACCGAACTAGCCATGTGGAGGATGATCAAGATGTGCTCCGGTTCCTACATTTTTACATCATGTAAGCGTAGAGTATGCGTTAGTACATTTGAATGTACTATATATGAAGGATGCAATGCAACAAGACATAAGCCAACATAGTTAAAATGCATAATCATAAGCAGTGGATAGGTATAATATCAATATGGCATGCATGATTGATGCTTGAAGTAAAACATGCTTGCCAATCATATAATTTGCAAAATATATATTACATTTGTGGGAAGAGACCATTACCAACATAGACCAAGCGAACTACTACATCGAATCCAAGGCATGTCACTCCCTTGGAAGGTGGTTGAGGTATCCACCCGTCAACAAGGTGATTAGGCATGTCACGCCCCAACAAGATGGTCGAGGTATCCCCCCCTCAACATGGTAATTGGGAATGTCACCCCCCAACAAGGTGGTCGAGGTATCTACTCCTCAACATGGTTATTGTGAATGTCACCCCCAATAAGGTGGTCGACGTATCCACCCCTTAACAAGGTGATTGGGAATGCCACCCCCCAACAAGGTGGTCAAGCTATCCACCCCTCAACATGGTGATTGGGCATGTCACCCCCCAACAAGGTGGTTGAGTATCCACTCCTCAACATGGTGATTAGGCATGTCACCCTCCAACAAGGTGTGGTCTACTTGCAACACTACAGTTACTTTACATGAATTCAATGCATACATGCAAGCCCTTAATCATCATAAAGTCAGTTGACTTATAAACCATATAATAGATCATCAAAAACTAGAGAATCCTTGTCAAGAAATTTTATCAAACACTTGGTGGGTTCGTAATGCTAGTTCAAAATCATGCAATTCAAGAGTGAAATAATATGTGACAACTCAATGTAAATCAACCTACCAACGGATAGCAAAACCCTCATGTAAGACATCGTGAAATCTATCATCAGATCTCATAATAGATCATAGGTTCATAACACAAAAGATGCATAGTCTCAATAGACAACACCAATTCATAGTATATGCTTGAAATAAATAGATATGCATAATCAATCAACGTTTCATAAAACCCCAACATAATTTATAATCAAAATCCATATTAAGAGATACCCATAGAAAATACAACTTGAAAACATGCAATTTTTCATAAAAAGAAAGATTGGGCTCCATGGGTGGAAGGACCCAATGGATGAAACCCACATACCTTAAACTTGGGTTTTCTTGAGTTGAGCTTAGTGAGAACTTGGATCTTGAAGAGAATCCTTGAGTTCCAAAGTTAGGCTTGAAATCCTTGAATTTTGAATAAAATATTTGGTTAAGTATTGGAGAGGTTTTTGAGAGGGTTTTGAGTGATATAGAGTTGAAAAATGGCTAAGTATAGGTGTTTTCACATCTAAGTGGGCATGGGGCTATGACCCCAATGCCCTTGTGCTGATATGAAAAACTAAGGAAAAAGTTGAACTGGTCTGCATCTGGTCCGCGATGTGGACCCATCGCAGAGGACAATTTTACACTAATTCGCTCCTAGTCCATATTGCAACCTGGTCACAGATGCACACTATTTTACAAAAATTTGCAATGATTATTTTTTGCTATGGGTCCTCTAAAATCTAGGTTATACCATGTCCCACTCAATTTTTTCCCCTGATCAAGAATATGAAGTCGTATTTTTGATATCATGTATGGATTTTGAGATACATGAATATTACGATTATGGCCATTTCTAAAGCACATTTTAGGGCATTTCATTGGGCCCTCTTGGGGTCCCCAAAATCCTTATGGACTATCAACTCTGCCTCTTTGTCAATACTCACAATAGACTAAAGAAGGCTCCCTCATGAGCTGATCTGAAGACATAGGATCTAATAGAAAAAATTAAACCTCTTAAAACCTAGTGGACTCTCTCCACCACGATAGGGATCAATGATATAGCAAGATGAGACAACTGACAAAATTGGGTCTCATACAATAGACATACCACCCTGAGTTAAGCTCTCAAACTTTATATGACTCTCTCTCAAACACTCTAATATATAAAATCATCTTAGAAAGCACCTTAGAACATATCCCACTCTATCGGATGGGATCAAACTTGTCTAGCTCTCATATACATCCTCCACCATTCCCTAACGGTGCATCTAACTTGAAGAGAAACAAATCTGACACCTTGAGGATCAACTAGTCACATGGCCTCCAACATCTCATGGAAAGTTGTCAAAAACTCATAGGAATGCTCACCCTTACCACCTTCAAACTGGGGTGGTTACATCTTGTGAAACCTATCATAACTCTGTTAGTCATCAATTGCAAGAACTAGCCCAAGAGCAATCTATACAGGTGTCAAAAGTAATGGTGGTTGGCCCACCTGATCATGAATAGTTAGACCATGAACCATGGGAGTCTGTCTGTTTGCTTGAGTCTCGGAACCTCCTGAGGTACATGCAGCACTACCAGCTTGTGCCATGCCCTAAAGCACATCCAAAACTCTCAACATAGTATCTTGTACTATTGGTGTTGCTGAAAACTCATGAGGAATCTAATCTTCTCTAACCTCAAGCTCAAGCGTTGGGAGAATACTCCTCTTATAATCTCGGTTGGTGCTGCTCCTCAGCCCTGTCCCTTGCCTCAACTTGTAGCTCTACTCTACCTCTACCCTGGGTTAGAGCCTTAGTAATAATCTCGGAGGTTGCCTCCCCTCCTCCCTTAGAAGCTAACGCTCTAGTTCTAGCCATCTACCAAAAGAACCCATGACACTCAGCACTAATACAAGAATCCAAACACAACTAAATTAAAAGAAGTAAAAGAGTATTTTCCTAAGAGTCTCTATAGCCACTCAAAGATAAGCAATGGACATCTCCGTGTCCATCCATGAGAATCAACTTGACTGAGCTTGTACAAATGTAAGACCTCTGAATCTAGAGCTCTAATACAAAATTGTCAAGATCCAAAATTGAATGGGATGACACATGCCTTTATCCCACCGAGGCAAGTCAGCTAAATAGAAAATAACAAAGTAATGCAAAAGATAAAGCAAAAAATATTTGAAATATGAAAGCATAAGCACAAGGAGCAGAAAATCATAATTTAAAAACCTTTCTACTATAAAACAATGGAAGAGAAAAATCTCTAAGAGGCGAGTACGCTAAATATGAGGGCTTCACGCAAGTACCCGAGTCCGAGCTTGTGGCGAGTACTCGAGTCCAAGAACTAGGGGCGAGTACCCGGTTCACAAAAGGCTTAGTGGATCCAGTTAGTCATTAGGAGGTTTACCTTGGCAAGTAACTTCCCCCTTTCTTCCGGTGTAGGGTTGACATCTTGATTCCGAGTTGTAGGTCGCTTGGTCTTATGTTTTCAGTTGAGCTCTCTTCCCGCACTTATGTATTATGATCTATATGAGTTAAATGAATTGTTAGCATGTTTTACTTCACGCATCATGCATACATGCATATTGATATTATCATCATCATCATCATCAGAGCCATGGAAGATGTAATCATACTATAAAGGTTATTATTTAACACTTAACCTTCTGATGATGCCCTGGTTTGATAAACAAAAATTTATTAA
>JAPFFP010110893.1:0-18653 GCA_026153255.1 Solanum medicagineum
CGTACAAAATCGCTACCAAAACCAATTCTAAGTAGTATAATACTTCAAAAGTACTTTATCTATCATTTAATATGGTTTATATAACAATTAACAATTAAATTACTTAATTAATGTTGATTATGCAGTTAATTAATTGATTTATTGTTTGTTATGAACAAATTACTACTTAATTGTATAAAATCCCAACAAAATCAATTCTAAGTACCATAGTACATCAAATTACTTTATTTATCATATAATATGGTTTAGATAATAACTAACAATCAAATTACTCAATTAACAGTTGATTACGCGTTCAATTAATCAATTTATTGTCTATCATGAACAAATTACAACGTAATTGTACAAAATCGCCATCAAACTCAACTCTAAATACCATAATGTCAAAATTATTTTATTTATTATTTAATATGATTTAGATAACAATTAACAATCAAATTACTTAATTAATGTTTATTACGCGTTTAATTAATCGATTTATTATCTGTTATGAACAAATTACTACGTAATTGTACAAAATCACCATGAAAATCAATTCTATGTACCATAATACATCAATATTACTTTAGTTATAATTTAATATGATTTAGATAATAATTAATAATCAAATTACTCAATAATTTGCTAATTTCTCAACAATTTCAACAATTGTTAAATCAAACAACTCACTTGCTGAGAATTTTGTTCAACAACAACAACAATTACTAAATCAGACAACTTACTTGTTAAGATATTTTTAAGCAATTGCAATAATTGTTGTTGGAGGCTATCCACTTACTAAAATTATTTTCAGCAATTACAACAATTGCTAATTACACATTCTACTTGCTAATATATTTTTAAGAAATTATTGTGTAATGATATCCACTTGCTAATTTTTTTAGCGACTACAACAATTGCTAAATCAGACCTCCTACTTGCTAAGATATTTTTAAGCAATTGCAACAATTGTTGCCGGAGGCTATCCACTTGCTAAAATTATAAAGCAATTACAACAATTGTTAAATCATACATTCTACTTGCTAATAACTTTTAAGCAATTAATGTGTAAGGATATCTACCTATTAATTTTTTTTAGCAATTACAACAATTGTTAAATCATACAACTTATTTCTAAGATATTTTTAAGCAATTGCAGCAATTATTATCGGAGGCTATTTACATGCAAAAATTAATTTCAGCAATTACAACAATTGTTGACTTACCGATTCTACTTACTAATTTTTTTTTTAGCAATTGCTATATCAATTTTCAACAACAAGGATTAAACACTAACATATTATATAATTAACTAAAAATATAATAACATAAAAGTCCAATATCAAACCACCATTCAAACAAATATAAAGAAAAGTAAAAGTTCAACATCAAACCACCATTCAATAAAACATAAAAGAAAAGTATTGTTTGTTTGTCAACTTGAAAGATAACTACAACCCACGACAATTTTCGACAACCCACTCTACTGTTGGAGCTCTTTGAAATGTTGGCTGTCACTTTGACACTTGATAGTGCCTTAGAAATCTAGGTTTCTCTCCTTTCTACACCAATGGGAGTGTAAGGGTCTGAGGTTCTCAAAGACGGCTTGATGCCTCTTTTGGACATCAGTGTCATGATGTGTGTATCTAGAGTCTCTACCTTGGCAATCAACTGATTCATTTGTTCAGAAATATTTTTACATCCACAAGCACATGAAAGTACTCTAGAGGTACCAACACCAATAATCAAATTTTTTTCCAAGGTGTAAGGAGCTCTAGACCACCAGCAATGCCACTATCAGCACTATCAACACCATCACCAACAGTACCACCACCAACACCAACACCAGAAACACCAACAACTTTACCAACAGTACCAACATCACTAACATCACCACTAATATAAAAATAATTTTTAAATATTATTGCATCATCATTCGCAATACTAGCGATAACTTTATCAATAGCTCTCGAAGCATCAAAATCCCTTTCAACCACAGACATTTTTTTTTAATAGCTGATGCTCCAACCAAATCCTCTTGAAGCTTTTCAATCGTTGGATCTATTTTGTCTTCTTCCAATGGAACAAATTCAGAAATAAATTTCATCTCCATATCAGTAGTTAAAGGAGCTATCCACAGTTACACAATATATGCATAAAAAAATAAATGTTAATGTAGAAGTATGAATAATATCCAACAAGTGTGATAAATTGCACTAATTATTCTGTTTAACATCATAATTGTTGTACCTGTTTTAGCAACTACTATGATAGCCATAACGTTTACAGAGGATAGGCATAACAATTGCTGAAATTATCTTAGCAACTATTGTGAAAGCTACAATAATTGTTGAGACTAGAAGCAGGCTCGCCAAATAATTAAATATGATAATTGCACTAAATATTTTGTTTAACATATTTGAACGACTGCTATAATAGCTATAACAGTTGTTGAGGATAGACGTAACAATTGCAGAAATTATTTCAGCAACTGGTGTGACAACTACAATAATTGTTAAGACTAGGCACAACAACTGCTGAGACAAAACATAAACTAGCCAAATAATTATTGAATATAATACAAAATGAGAATGAGAAGTTTTACTGAGTGATGAGGGATCAAACAAATAATCAATTTTAACAGAATCATTTTTCGTTGTATTCAGTCATCTAAGAATTCTCAGACAAGTTTTTTCATTCGATAAATTTTTAAACAAACTCCGAAGATGGAGAATAGCTTCAAAATTCCAAGCCTATATAATATAATATCATCAAAATCAAATTAATGAACCAAACATTAATAAAGATGAAACAATATTGAACAAAGTTTACCATGAAAACCCAAGGAAAGCCAAAGAGATTGGTTTCTTTCCCTATTGAGTTCAATTCCTTCAACAGATATTCAATGGTGAGTATGAAGCTTTTCCTAGCCCTATGAATGGGCACGAAATTCTATATGATCTGCGCAAAGGTCAATCCAGTCAACAGAAATTCTTGTGCTTTAATAGTGTGCACAAAGAATACTATGCACAAACCAAGGTAAGCATAGTTACTTCTTGTAACTTCTCGCAATCTCTTCGGAGTTTAGAAGGGAAATCAAATCCTTCTCTCTGAAACTTTTTTCGATTAACTTACGTAATTTCTTGCGCTTTTCAACAACCTTAAAACTCTTGGATGACTTCTCCAACCAAGTAGCAACACTAAGAGTATGATGATAGTTTAAACTTGTCATGATTGTAATTCTTTCATGCCACAATAATTGACCCAAATTGTACTTTTTACATCACAAATAATTTTTCATCGAAGAAATTGATATACTAAGCTCATCGAATACTTTGGAACGTTTTCCTCAGATACGTCTAAATACTTTCAAAATATACTAGATCGAAAATATATTTTCAAATTTTGTGCCACCAGAACCTTTCTAAAATCAACAAAAGGTTTTCTCATACTCGATCGAATAACAATATCAACTCTTAAATCATGATTTTGATTGTCCAAAAATGTCTGCAAACCATAGTTTGAAAATTTAATGTTTGTAATAGTAACGACATCTGTTGAAGGACTGTTAGGAGGGGAATCATCAGTAGAAGCAGAAGGGACATTGTCTGATTTGTTTGTTTGTTTTGAAGCCGAATCACCATTGTCACATCATTTTCTTCTTTTTCTTCTTCTTGTTTTGAAGAAGAACCAACTTTATTCCTTCTCAATTGTGGTTGAGCCTCATACCCTTATTTGTTTGTTTAGGACTTGAAGCTACCTCCTCTTCATATACTATTGTGGCATCAAAATATAAAGTAGATACTTATGCTTCTGCTACTATTTCTACTTCTATTTGGGATTGTGGATTAAGTTTGCTAGATTTACGAAGAGGTTTGTTAGAAATATTTGTTCTTTTTGTCCGAGTCATTTATCTACACAGATGAAATAAAACTAAATTAGCACAATTAATTCTTCAATAAAATAGAAAAACAAACTACAGTAAATGATTTAAGATGCATCAATAACTGATGTTATTACAATAACAACTTAAGGTAGCAATTTAAGAAATTAAAAGTACAGTTACTAAAGTAGTAGCAACTGCTTAAGTAGTTGTACTTTTACTTTCTTAATTTGCTACCTTAAGTTGTTGTAGTAGTAATTTCTATCTTAAGCTGTTATTGCAACAACAACTTAAGGTAGCAATTTAAGAAATTAAAAGTACAGCTACTTAAGCAGTTGCTTAATGAACTACTTAAATTGCATCAAAGGTTGCAACTGGAGGAATGTAGCTACATTAACTTTAACTTAAGCAGTTGTTGAATCAATTCAAGTTACTATAACAACTTAAGATTGCACGTTCAGTGGTTGTTTTATCAGTACTTCAATTATATGGACTTATTAAGCAACGAAATGATTTTTCCACAACAACTTCATTAAGTTCAGTTGATTTTCGTTCATCACTGTCATAACACCACCATAGTAATGAATACAAGTACAGAGTTGCTTAATGAACTTCTTAAGTTGCAGCAAAAGTTGCAACTCAACGAGGAATTTAACTACATTAACTTTAACTTAAGTAGTTCCTGAATCAATTTAAGTTACTACATTTAAGGTTGCAAGTTTAGCAATTTTTTATCAAGTATTTCAATTTTTGAGGATTATTAAGTAACTAAATAATTTTCTACAACAACTTCATTAAGTTCAGTCGATCTTCATTCATCACCGTCACAACACTACCACAGTAATGAATACAATATTATTAGGGCCAAAAAAATAGAACAATCTATGAAATATTTGAAGAAAGAAATAAAAACAAACAATAAGCATAGACATGTATATTCTTCTTTTTTCTTTTCAATTTCCAAGTAATCCAAGACTTTTGTCTCCTTAATTTGGATGTGGGATGCCATTTTTATCATTGCATTATTTTTCTGCAAATCTGTAGTGAACATATGAACTTTTACATGTGTATCAATAATAATTATCTTGGTTGCGATTTTGCCACTTATTCAAGTCTCTTTGCTTTAGTTTTTATTTTCTTAATATTACTTTACTGCTAATATAACAATGCTTATGGTGTGTATCTCCTTGTTTTAGGTAAATATGACTTGGAAGAAGATTTGAGCTTAAGTAAGTGAAATCAAGCAAAAGAATTTAAAGAAAAAAAGTTGACAGAGGAATTATGAAGAATTTGAATTTGCAACCTAGAGCTCTCAATTGTGTGAGGTCAATTGGTATGACCAAATTTCGCCAATCTGAGGTTTGTTGCCAGAATATGAAGTTCCTTATTTTGAAGCTGTGAGTCGCAATTTCGAAGATTAACAAGAAAGTATGAATGTCGCATATATGATTGACCAGTCCCAATTTCAAATAGAAAATTTTTTCACAATTGAATGATCCCAAACTTATAAGTTGCTTGTAAAACACATTTTTGGCAATCATAAGTTGCAAAACAATACAAGTCTTAGAGAAAAGGTTGTACAGATGTCACCGGGATTGAAGAATCAAAGCTTTGGAAAGAATTTTCTTATGCTTGTATTCTTTCTTTCTTCATTGTTCTATACGTTGAATATTTTCATAGTGATTTTGTATTCTAAAACATGAAGTTTGTATAATTTTTTGAGTTTTAATTACGCCTCTTGTTTTGCTTGATTATGTATTGCATGATTAACTCATAATTAAGTTCTTGATTCTTTTTCATGATTTATTCATAATTGAGTTCTTGATTTATTTTAATTAATCATGTTCTTGAACATTTTCAAAGAAATTAGCTAACCCTTGGACTCACCCATATACTTCAAGTTAAATTTGTGGTTGGAAAGATTAATCAAGAAGATTTTGATGGTGTTAATCCTCATCTAATAAGTTCTCTTCAGGGAAAAGTTGAATTTACATGTCATATATCAATATCTCTTACTTAATAACTTGTATATATTTGAAAAAAATCATCCTGAAATAAATCGTTCAATTCTTGAAAAATATTGAGTAATTGTATAGAGTAATTATATAGGGATTGAGTGTAGAATTTAGATATTTTTGTCATTATTTATAGAATCTTGTCATGCATTGAATTGTTACTTGAGCATGTTCTCCCAAGTATCTTGCTTGTATATATTGATCAACTTAATTATTTTTGAGATTGGTAAAAGACAAATAATCTCAAATTTACTTTTGATTTGTATAGAGTTGTTGTCATGACTCAAGCTAGGCTCAAGGTGTGACACAACAATTAAGATTCTCGTGGAAATCCCAACCAAGTCTCGTAGCATATTATGAGCATTCATAAGGGAAATAAAGTATCATCATGTTCTATAAGGAGATAGGGAATGAGGCTCATCTCAATCATCATAGGAGTAAGGAAGCAAATCTTATCCAAAATGGAAAGAAAACATAGACTCATACGTCCAAACGGGGCTCTACTAATCAACATAGATGAGGGCCTAAGACAAATTCATTGCTCACCCATAAATATAGTCCCAACATCAAACAAAACTAAAAGAAACAAGAGTCATGAAAGGTTTGCTCTTGGACAATGAGGACTCACCAATCAATCAACCTTCAATAAAATCGCCAACTAACCATGAGAATTAGATAGAGCATCTATTTCTACACTATGATATAATGTAGGCAAGAAGTGTAAGTCCCTACATGTGACAAGTATGAAAAGTGTAAGAAATGAATTTGGGAAATTTTCTGAGTGTCAGTTGTTATGGGGGCTCTCGCGGGCCATAATTGGTTCCACGAGCCGTAACTAGTGCTCGTGGATTGAAGGTCAAGCTTGGTGAAATTGATGATTTCTGAAGTATGGTATACGACTTATCAGATGGCCCATGAAATAACTTACGATCCCTAAGTCAGGTCATAGCATACGATCAAAGAAAAGTTTTTAAGAGTCTGAAATGGCATCAGACGAGACCCTTACCTACGACCCATAAGTTTGATCACGGCCTGTAAATAGCGTCTTGTGGTCCTGTTCGACATACTTTTAAAAAAGGAATTATCAATAAATGCCTATACTATACTTTTTTGATCCTTAAGAGACCCCTTGTCAGCCCTCATAACTCTAATCTCTCTCATTCCTCTCATTCACAAAATACCATATGTCCCAAAATCCTCTTAAAATATTCCTAAGTCCTCCAAGGCTTCAAGAAGAAGAAAGCAAGCTAGGGTTTTGAGTTTCCTCAACTCTAAGTCCGATTTTCCTCCACTAAATTACTAAGGTATGTGGGTTTTGTTTGTAAAGACCTTTCCTCCACAAGCTCAATCATTTCTCTTCTCCTTTGTGCTTTCTCAAGTTATGCTAATACATAATGACTTTATGAACTCTTTTACATGAAGATAATATGAAGTATTTTATGTTGGCTTATCCTTATGCATCATTATGAAGTTAAATATCATGTTAGATTTATGATTTATATGAAGTTTGATGATTCCCTAACCAAGTCTTTACTAAGTTTTGGTGGTTCTTTGAATAATGAATAAGTGATTCTATTTTGTAACTCTCATGGCATTGCTCATGATTTGCATGGTTTTAAGTTATTTATATATACTCACCATGGTTTTAAATAATATCTATGCCAAGCTTTTATGACGTGAGGGCCTTATGGAAAGATATGCAAATTATGAATGATATGAATTGAAGGGCTACTATGCATGTTATGAAACATGAAAGTATTATGTAAGTCATGAAAGTTATGAACGTTATGAAGCTCTATCTTTGATATATGAAGCTTTGATTTTGATGAGCTACTCTATGAATTATGATGATATTATGATGTTTTGTATATTATATCTATAAGTATGATTTGAATATTCCTTGAGACTGTGACCTAGCACCAGGAGAACCTTGGTAGTTAACTATTGTCCTGTAACTATGTTGCCACTATAGCTTTGTAAATTAGCTAACGGATCCATATAGCTAGGATTACATGATTGGCCAAAAAGGGTGGAGTTCCGTAAGGCACATATTAATTGAAAACCGAATAGGGTGGTGTCCCCATAAGGTTGTTAAAGTAAGATTAACCAAAACAGGTGGAGTCCCTGTAAGGTGTTTATGGAGCATTTATCAAAAATGGGGAGGTTCCCTTAAGGTAAGTTCTTGGTTTACCTTGGCAAAGTAGACCACTCCTTGTCGAGTGTGGAGTCAACATTGAGATTCCAAGTAGTAGCTCACTTGGTCTTATATGTCGATTATGGTCCCTTCCCATATATGTACGATATGTTAACTGACATGATGATTCCTCATGCATACTTTGATTATGATATTGAGCATATATGGCCTATTGAGCTTACATCCGATGATTTACTATTATGCATATTGTTTAATCATAGCTTATATTGTTTGTTGTATTGCACCCCGCATCCTCAGTATATTCCAAGTACTAATAAATACTTTTACGTATATAGTCTAAACATGTAGGGACTGGAGCTCCTTTCATCCTTCTCCTCCATGTGGGTACGCGGTTCATGTGAAGATTAACTATTGGTGAGTCCTCCACTTCCGAGGATTATATCCATTTACTTTCATTCTTTTATATAGACTATCTATTTTTGGATACTATCTTTTGAGGGTGAGCCCATGAGATTTCTTGGCCCGCGTTCTATTCATGATTAGAGGTGTTATTGGATATGATTATGCTATATGCATATGAGCTTGACTCTTTATGTTTATGTAATTATGGAAGAATTCCCTTAGTCCCATGTTCCCTCTATGTGTTAATTGCCTATTGCGTTGTTGTGATGAAAGTCCTTAGTCCTTATTGCCCCTATAGCGTGAGTCATGCTTACCTGCTCCTTAGACTTTACTTGCTATGTGATTCAAGCTAATCCTCTTCCCGATAACATCCGCATAGTGTGAGTCCAAGATCTCGCTACCCCTAGAATTATTTTCTACTTGTTTATTGATTATTTATTCTTTCGCAACAAAGGATGTGCTATGCGAGGATTGTTTGGGGTTCCTTCGGGTTCTCCATTCACCGTGTCACGTCTAGGCTCTAGGCTTGGATCATGTCAAGTTTGGTATCAGAGTATTAGATTTGTAGTGTTCCTCTAAAATCCAACACATCGCATCGAGTAAAGTCTTGTTCAAGGTTGTAAAGCACGCCACAAGTATAAGTGAGAGGCTATGAGGTGTTTTAGGAAATGGTTCACTTCTTTATACTCTGTGTCATGATTTATATTTGAAATAAGGTTTCCTATCTCTAATGGGTGGTCCTTTTCTCTTTTAGATCATACTGCCAAGACAAATGGCGCACAGAGCTCCCACCCCCAAGGGTGAACCAGCCCCTCTGACCCCACAAGTTACTCGAGCAGAAGAAGAAGGAGTCACCGACGTTGACTACCAGATTGTGGTCACTCTTCTTGCAAGGGCCGTGGCCAATCAAGGAGTTTAAGATCCTTATGCTCCTCCTACCCCAACTTCAAGAGTGAGGGATTTCACAAGGATGAATCCCTCAGAGTTCTATGGCTCAAAAGTAGAAGAAGACCCCCAATAGTTCATTGATGAAGTGTATAAAGTCTTGGCTATCATGGGGGTAAGTTCGAAAAAGAAAGAGGAATTAGTGGCCTACCAGCTCAATGGCCTTGCTCAAACATGGTACAATCAATGGAAGATGGACAGAGAGGATGATGAGCTTATTCTTTAGGAGGGATTCAAGGTTACTTTCCTTGATTGCTTCTTTCCAATTGATTTGAGGGAAGTGACGATGATGGAGCTTACGAACCTCAATCTAGGCTCGATGAGTGTGAGGTAGTATTCCCTTAAATTCAATGATCACTCAAAGTATGATCCTCACTTGGTCGCTGATGCTCACGCAAGAATGGATAAGTTTGTTTCAGGTGTGTCCGACTTGATCAATGAAGAGTGTCGCACCATCATGCTCATTGGGGACATGGAAATATCCCAGCTCATGGCATACACTGACAACTTGAAGGAGAGAAGATTAGTAAGAGAAGATGGGGAAGTCCGAGCGGGCTCGACTTGATAGTGGATTCCAAGGCACTAAAGGTGGTCGTTTCCAATAAGGCCACGAATTCCAAGTCCAATGGTTTTCTAATGATAGGTCTCCCAACCCTAAAGCTCAAAGTGGCAATGGTTTCCAAATCATTCCTAGGTTTGGAAGGTGTGGCAAACATCATGGTGGTAGATGCTATAGAGCGGGTGCGGCAAGATGGACCACAAGATTGTAGATTGTCCGAATAAGGGTAAAGATGGTCTTCCTCAAGGACAAGGTGCCCACGGTGATTAAAGGACATAAGGTGGCCAACAAGCAGGTACTCAACGTCACAATAAATTTTATGCTCTTTAAGGGAGACAAGGGGTTGATGAAGCACCCGACGTTGTTACTGGTATGTTAAATGTTTATAATTTTGATGTGTATGCTGTATTGGATCTGGGTGACACTTTTTCTTTCATCACTACATTTATTGCTAGTAGGCTTTATGTGTGTCCCAAATTGTTCTGTGAACCCTTTGAGATGTCTACCCCCATCGGTGAGTCCATTCTTGCTAAAAGAGTCTACAAGGGTTGTCCAGTTTCTATAATGCATAAAGTCTTGCCTTATGATTTTGTTGAACTAGACATGGTAGATTTTGACATCATTCTTGGGATGGATTATTTACATGCATATCATGCTACAATTAATTGTAGTACTCATAAGGTTAGATTCCAATTCCCTAATAAACTCGTCCTTAAGTGGGAAGGTTGTGAGTCGGTGGTCAAGGGTAGGATTATCTCTTGTCTTAAGGCTCATAAGTTGATCTCCAAAGGTTGCAAAACTTACCATCTTTTGTGGGTTAGGGATGTCGAGTCTAATGTCCCTTCTATTGAGTCGGTTCTCGTGGTCAATGTGTTTCTTTATGTCTTTCCCAACGATTTTCCCGGTATTCCTCCCGAAAGGGAAATAGACTTTAGTATAGACCTCTTCCTCGACACTCAACCCATTTCCATTCCTCTCTGCTGAATGGCCCCAACGAAGTTAAAAGAGTTAAAGGACCAATTGAAAGACTTATTGGAGAAGGGGTTTATAAGGCCTAATAAATCACCTTGGGGTACACTGGTGTTGTTTGTGAGGGAGAAGGATAGCTCATTTAGAATGTGCATCAACTACCGAAAAATCAATAAGGTCATCGTAAAGAAATATCCCCTACCAAGGATAGATGACCTATTTGATCAACTACAAGGGGCTAACCACTTCTCATAAATTGACCTTTGGTCTGGGTACCATCAATTGAGGGCAAGGGAATGTGGTATTCCCAAAACAGCTTTCCAGACAAGATATGGACATTTTGAATTTGTGGTGATGTCCATCAGCCTAACCAATGTTTTAAAAGTATTTATGGATCTCATGAATAGTGTCACGACCCAAGCCTAGGGTCTAGACGTGACACGGTACAAAGGGAACCCGAAGGGACCCCAAGCAAGCCTAATAAAGCATCATTTCACATCCTTGGTCGCAGAATCAATAAATTAAGTATCAATTATAGAAAAATGGGGAAACCAGTGCTAAGGGAAAATTCTTACACAATATCATGATCATAAAACAAGAGTTACACTCATATCATATATACATAACATGTCCAACAAACACCTCTAATACATGAATAAGAGTGGGGGCCAAGACAAAGTAATCGGGCTCACCCTCATAGTCAAATATACAATAAAAGGAATGTATCAATACATAATTGGAGAAAACATAGACTAGGTCCCCGAAGTGGAGGACTCACCAAGTAGCTTGAATAGCACCGGACTAGCCACGTGGAGGAGTATGATCAACTTGGGCACCAGTTCCTACATGGTGACATCATGTAGGTTTAGAGTATGCGTTAGTACATTTGAATATACTAAGTATGTAGGATGCAATGTAACAAGAGATATGCATCATAACCAAAGTGCATAACAATAGGCAATAGGCATAATATAACAAGATGGCATGTATGATCAATGCAAAAGTAAAACATGATTAAGTAACTCATGTTCATATAGGACATCATATGTGTATAAGAGACCAAGCTAGATTTCCAAATGTACAACCCTTTGGTAGGTTGGTGATGATGCTGCCCCATCACTTAGGTGGATGAATAGTAACCCTCATCTAGGTTGATGATAATGCCGCCGCATCAGCATGGTGGAGAAGTACAAACCCTTCCCTAGGTTGATGAGTACAAACTCCCATCTAGGTTAGTGATGATGTCGCCCCATCACCAGGTGAAGAAGTACAAATCCTTCCCTAGGTTGATGAGTATGAACCCCTATCTAGGTTATCCAGGTTCTTGGTCCCCTAGGATTGGGCATGGTCTAATGCAACACTTTATATAGAATTTATCATATACATAAGCTTATTTCATCAACATATAGTTATTCATATCGTATTTCATGCTTTGGACCTTCTATTCCTCAAGAAACCCTAGCCGAACATTTTATCAAACACTTGGGGGTGTGTGTAATAAGGGTAAAAGACCATGCAATTTAGAGATGAAATCATGCATGAAAATTTGTTATAAGACCATCAATCAATACCTTACAACAAACCTAAGACATTACATCAAAACCCCTCATCAAATCTAACATTAGATCAAAGATTTAGAGCTCAAAATATGCTAAAACAACCATACTTTCATAAACTCAAATCACTGTGCAGTAAATTTCTTGATATACAAGACCCATATATAAAATCAACTTTAAATCATGAAATATTAGTAAAAAGGAGATTAGGGAACCATGGATGGAAGAACCCAATGGCTAAAACCTATATACCTTAGCTTAGAGATGAACTTGGTGAAGATTGTAGATGGAGACTTGGAGCTTGAGGAAGATCCTTGAAGGAAGCCTCAACTTGAAATTAGGGCTTGGGACTTGAGTTTTGGGAGTGAAAATATGACTAAGTGTTTTGGGGAGTGTTGAGAAATGTTTAGGATGATATAAAGGTGAAATTTGGCTAAGTATAATTAAAAGCACGTTTGGGAACACTTAGGACCAAGACTTAGAAGTCTTGGACCGAGCTAAAAAAGACAGTCCCCAAAATACACAGGGGCGCGTCGTGAGGGGGTCGCGAAAACCCCTTTGGAAATTGTATTCTGAATTTTCATAATTGCTAAATCCTTTCCCTTTAATCAGGGTTAGACCCTTCTCCCCCTAATTTGGACCCCCTGAACAAGAATCCACAGTCAAATTTTCGAAATAACGAATGAATTTTGGGATATATGAAATATAAAATTCCAGGCATTCTTGGGCACGTTTTTGAGCACTTTTTGGGGTCGTTTCAATATTCCCCCTATGGAACATACATCCCCAAATGTAAAAGAGACGTACAAGATAAGAGTGATCATGAACAAATCAACCCCAACCAAAATGCAATATTACATTTAAAACACCATTTTCAAAATCTCAACATATGTGTAAAATCATCATTACTTGCGAATTTAAAGATGAATGCATATGAATGACATAGGGGCTGAAATATAGGACTTGAATCACATAGCGGACTTAGAACTAGTACCTTAGGCTTGAGTGAGTGGAAAAGATAAGGATACCGCTTTTGCATGTCTGCTTCGGCCTCCGAAACAACACTTTCGATTTGTTGGTTCCTCCAAAGGACCCTAATGGATCCACCTCCTTGTTCCTCAATCTCTTCACTTGCCTATCTAGGATCGGAACCGAAACCAGAACCTCCTCATAAGTCAAGTTATCCTCAACAACACCCACAACATCATGAGGCACAATAGCATTAGGATCACCAACACATTTTCTCAACATAGAGACATGAAATACCAGATGAACCAAGTTCATTTCACTAGGCAACTTCAACTCATAAGCTACCTTGCCAACCCTCTTCAAGACCTCATAAGGCCCAACATACCTTGGACTCAACTTCCCCTTTTTACCATATACACCTTTTGATTGGAGAAAACTTCAACTAAACCCAATCATCCACTTTGAATTCAAGTTCTCTTCTCCTCACATCGACATAAGACTTTTGACGACTTTGGGTTGTTCTTAACCTTTCCCTAAATATCCTAACATTCTCAAGAGAAACCATAACCAGATCCAGCCCCAATAAAGCCACCTCTCCAACCTGAAATCAACTTACCGGTGATCTATAACATCTCCTATAAAGAACCTCAAATGGAGCCATACCGATACTAGAGTGATAGCTATTGTTGTAGGCAAACTCAATCAAAGGAAGATGGTCATCCTAACTACCCCTCAACTCTAATACACATTCCCTAAGCATATCTTCAAGGGTTTCAATTGTCCTTTCGACTTGGCCATCCGTTTGAGGATGGAAGGCCATACTAAGGTGAACTTTTGTACCAAGACACCTTTGAAAAGACCTCCAAAAGTCTGCAGTGAATTGTGAACCACGATCTGATATGATGGACAAAGGAACCCCATGTAACTTCACTAACTCATGGATGTACAACCTTCCATACTTTGCTGCCCCATATGTGGTCTTAATCGGTAGAAAGTGAGCCGATTTTGTATCCTATCAACCACCACCCAAATGGAATCAAAACCCTTTCTAGTCTTAGGCAACCCACCACAAAATCCATATTAATCACCTCCCACTTCCAAGTGGGGATCTCTAATTCTTGGGTTAGGCCACTCGGCCTTTGATGTTCGGCTTTGATTTATTGACAACTATAGCAACCAGAAACAAATTTACAATGTCCCTTTTCATGCCTCCCCACTAATACACATCTCTCAAGTCTCTTTACATTTTGGTGAAGTCGGGGTGGATAGAATAAGAAGAATTATGGGCCTCATCAAAAATTTTCTTCCTCAAACCATCAACACAAGGCACACAAAACCTACTTTAGTACTTAGGAGCCCCATCTCCCCCCGGGAGAAAACCTCTACTTTGCCCTGTTTCACCAAGGCCTTCAATTCAAGCAAGGTGGAGTCAAGATCTTGTTTTGCCATCACCTCATCAACCAATAAAGACTTAGAACCATCAACAACAACCACACCATCATCACCAACCTCTTCCAACCTAACCCCCAATCTAGCCAATCTATGCACCTCCTTAGCTAATTCCATATCACCACCATCAACATGAGCTAGGCTACCCATGGACACTTGACTCAAAGCATCTGCCACCATGTTTGCCTTACCTGGATGATAAGGCATGCTTATGTCATAATCTTTGAGAAGTTCTAGCCACCTTCATTGTCTAGAGTTGAGATCTTTTTGAGTGAAGACATATTGGAGGCTTTTATGATCGGTGAAGACATCAACATGCACCCCATACAAATTTGACTCCAAATCTTTAATGCAAACACCATGATGGCTCACTCTAGATCATGGGTAGCGTAGTTCCTTTCATGCACTTTGAGTTGTCTAGAAGCATAAGCTATGACCTTACCATTTTCCATAAGTACACAACCCAAACCAACTCTAGATGCATCACAATACACAACAAAACCCTCAAGCCCATCCGCTAGTGACAATATAAGAGCGGAAACAAGTCTATCTTTCAATGTTTGGAAGCTTCTCTCACATTCATTGGTCCACACAAACTTACCCTTCTTTTGAGTCAATTTTGTCATATGAGAAGCAATGGAGGAGAAACCAATCACAAATATTCTATAATAACCCTCAAGACCCAAGAAGCTCCTAATATCCGACGGAGTCAATCATCTAGGCCAATTCCTAATTACATCGATTTTCTTAGGATCCACTTTTATACCATCCCTCGACACCATATGACCTAAGAATGCAACCTCCTTCAACCAAAATTCACATTTATAATATTTGGCAGAGAGTTTCTCCTCCCTCAATCTTTGCAACAGAATCTTCAAATGACCCATATGTTCCTCCCTACTATGAGAGTAGATCAAAATATCATCCATGAAGACCATAACAAAGGAATCAAGGTAGGGTTTGAAGACCCTATTCATTAGGTCCATGAAGATGGCTGGTGCATCAGTCAACCCAAAAGACATCACAACAAACTTATTATGCCCATGTTTAGTCCGGAAGGCCGTCTGGGGAATATCACACTCCTTCACCCTCACTTGATGGTACTTGAACTGAAGGTCAATCTTAGAGAAAAAGCTAGCCCCTGGCAATTGGTCAAACAAGTCATAAATTCTTGGAAGAGGATATCTATTCTTTTATAGTGACCCTATTGAGTTGTCGGTAGTCAATGCACATTCTGAGTGACCCAACCTTCTTTTTCACAAACAACACCGGAGCACCCCAAGATGATTGACTAGGTCTAATAAATTCCTTTTCCAATAAATCTTTCAATTGTTCCTTTAACTCCCTTAACTCCACCGGGGCCACACGGTAAGGGGGAATGGAGATAGGTTGAGTATTGGGAAGGAGATCTATAACAAAATCTATCTCCTTTTTGGGAGGGACATCGTGAAGGTCATTTGGCAAGACATCAAGAAACTTGTTTAAAATGGGGGCCAACTCAATGAAAGGGACTTTGGACTCCACATCTTTAACCCTCATGAGATAATACAATCACCCCCTAAAAATCAACTTATGGGCTTTAATACATGAAATGAATCTAACCTTGACCACCACATCTTGACCTTACCATTCAAGGACGGGTTCATTAGAAAATTGAAACTTGACCCTACGGGTCCCACATTCAATAGAAGAATAGTAGGCATGCAACAAATCCATCCCAAGATTATTATCAAAGTCTACCATGTCTAATTCAACAAGATCACAAGGTAACGACTTATGGAAAATGCAAATAGGACAATTTCTATAAACTTTCCTAGCAACAATAGAGTCATCAATAGGAGTAGAAACTTCATATGACTCATGCAATAACTCGGGGACAACATGGAAATTTTTAGCAACAAAAAGGATAACAAAGGATAGAGTGGCCCCTGGATCAACCAAGACATACATATCAAAGTCAAAGATTTTTCAACATACCGGTAACAACATCAGAGACCTCACCAACCCTTTGCCTCCCATGTAGATCATAAAATTGATTGTTCTTGGCGTACCACCTTGAGGATCACCTCTCCCTAATGGAACCACATTAGTACCCTGGACCTTGCCACGATTTCTTGGACAATTTACTTTCATGTGACCAAGCTCCCCACGACCAAAGCATGCATTAGAATCTTTCAAACATGGACCTTTATGACCCTTCCCACATGTAGGGAACACATCAATGGAAGTCACAACACCAACACCTTGACGCCTAGGAAGGCAATTGGCAAACCTCTTATTAGTAGCATGCTGAGACACTTCGCCTTGATGGAGCCGGCCACACCTTTGAAATTTACCCCCAAGTCAGACCCTCTTGGCCTCGTGTCCCCTTCTCTTCCTCAATTTCTCCTCCTCCATTTACTCAGCATAGGTCATCAATCGAGATAAGTCCATGTCACTAATTAGCATGGCAGACCAACATTCTTCACTTACCAAGTCGGAGACCCTATCTCAAACTTGTTCATCCAAGATTCTAAGATCGGCCACCAAATGAGGAGCATACCTTGAAAGTTGATTAAACTTGAGGGAATACTCCCTCACACTCATAGCACCTTCTTTCAAGTTCATAAACTCCACCAACTTTGCTTCCCTAAGTTCAAGAGGGAAAAATCGACTATGGAAGGAAAATTTGAACTCCTCCCAAGGCACTACATCACCGACCCCCTTCTTACCCTTCCATTGATCATATCATATTTGAGCTACCCGATTAAGTTGGTACGCCGCCAACTCCACCTTTTCATTCGGTCCAACACCCATGATATTCAAGATTTTATAAAACTCATCAATGAACTCTTGTGGATCTTCGTCCACCTTTGATCCATAAGAAACCAGAGGATTCATCCTCATGAAGTCTCTTACACTCGCTCTGGGGTAGTAGTATGAGGGGCTTAGGCCCCTTGATTGACTTGGTTGGCCATAATTTGGGCAAACATAATGAGAGCATCCCGGAACTCACCATTGTTAGGTTGCTCCTCCGGAGTTTGGGCCCTTCGTCCTCGAATGCTTGGCATGATCTAGAATAGAAAATAACAATCATCAAGGGGGAAAACTTACCACAACATCTATAGCACGACTTAGATCATATAAAAGGGAAACATTTCCTAAAGCATTTCATAACCTCCTATTCATAGCCATGGCGCGCTTCACGATCATGAATAGGACTCTAATCGATGTAGTGTGTTGGACTTAGAGGATCTATCTACCTAGTGCTCTGATACCAAGTTTTTCACGACCCAAGCCTAGGGCCTAGATGTGACACGACACAAGGGGAACTCGAAGGGACCCCAAGCAAGCCTCATAAGGCATCATTTCACATCCTTGGTTGAGGAAGCAATAAATCAAACATCAATCATATAGGAATGAGGAAATCGGGGCTAAGGGAAAAAGCTTGGACAATATCATGATCATCAAACAAGAGTTATACTCATATCATAGATGCATAACATGTCCAACAAACACCTCTAATACATGGATAAGAGAGAGGGCCAAGACAAAGTAACCGAGCTCACCCTAATAGTCAAAATAGACAATAAAAGGAATCTCTCAATACATAATAGTAGAAAACATATACTAGGCCCCAAAGTGGAGGACTCACCAACTAGCTTGAATAGCACCGAACTAGACATATGGAGGAGTATGATCAACTTGGGCACCAATTCCTACATGGTGACATCATGTATGCATAGAGTATGCGTTAATACATTTGAATGTACTAAGTATGTAGGATGCAATG
>JAPFFP010110904.1:0-18653 GCA_026153255.1 Solanum medicagineum
CTGTGGACTTCCACAGATCCCTCATATTTTTCAATTTCGGAAGCCTCATCCACCAATCGCCTTCCCAAGGCTTTGATAGCCTTTTGTCTACTTTTTGGAGGCATTGTACCTGAAAATTTACCAAATACCACTCAATGAGCACCATAATGTTTGAATCAAATAGGAACCACAAAGAAGAATCAACAAAGAGTAATAAAAACAATAAAAGAAAATATAAACACATTGTGCTGAAGCAGTTGGATATCTACAAATACGAGGCACAGGTACAACTCGTAGGGTGTCCTATGAGTCATACAATAGCCTCGTAATGTTAAGGTACCTGAAAAATTAACAATCTGATCATAGATATGAGGCTCAGGTATGACTCCTAGGTTGACCTATGAATTATATCTTGGGTTCGTAGTAGGGAAAAGAATACCATTCAGAACAAGGCAGTTCCGACGAGTCCCTCACTATGATTCGTAGTGACATTACGAGTAATAGGTGAGTTTCGTATGGTAAGTGTTAAGGAACCACATGTCACTATTGCCTCCTATGAGGGGCTACTACGACTCATCGAGTGACCTATGACTTGTAGTGGGTCCTCGTAGCAGAAAACAAAAGGCACCAGGGGTGTCTGTAACCTTCCCACAAGGACCAAAACAAAACTATTTTCAAAAACAAAACAACATCAAAGCAGCACATTATCACAAACACAAAAAAATCATGTCCACACAATCAACAAAATCTCCAATTATTTTCACGATACCCAAAAGTTTTCGATCCCTAAAATCACAACAATCAACACTACACAAAAATCATGGGAGTTCAAAGGGATCCAAAGCATATTAATTCAAAAGGGTATCTCAAAAGATCATGCACAACCCAAACACACATTAACAACCAAATTGCACTTTGACATGAACCCAATAGTTGATCAATCCACAATTATCCACTATGATGACAATGATCACACTAGATATGACAAGGTACCAATATCACAATTAACCAACAAGGGCGAATTTGCAATTCAAAATAACATTAAGGAATTTTAATCAACAAACCCTAGTTCTCATGCCTAGACAACCATTTTCTCATGGGTGATTTCACTATCACATCCAAACACACAATCATCCAACAATTGTAAAAAAATAATAAAAGTCAGGTGCAAAATTTAAAAAAGAAAGCATACTAATTGAGAAAATACGAAGCAAGAAGATGCACTGGGAGAGAAAAAGGGAGCCAAAACCCTAAGTAATGGTGCTCACAAAAAATCTTCCTGGAAAATGACTTGGATTGTCAGAAAATTGATTGAAAAGTTGAACGAGAAAAGGATTAGGGAAAGTTTTGGAAATTAGGGCAAGAAATGAGGATTTAGGGGTCAAAATAAATTTTGACCCCTTTTTATATCAAACTGGGTCAACTTCTAAAATTCTATCGATCGGGGCTACGAAACCCCAATTACGAGTCGTAGGCTTGCTACGACTCGAAGGTCATGGTCTCGTAGCAGAGCTCAACACTTAGAAAAGTCAAAATTTGTACTTGGGCACTACGAACCCAACTTACAACTCGCAGAGGACCGTACAAATTGTAAGGTTGGCTCGTAACATGTGTGCCAATTTCAATCAAACACTATATTCCTCTACGAGGCATGACTACAAGTCGTAATGTGAACTACAACCTGTAGGCCTGCTCATAAAGGCTGCTTCAAATGCAATTTTCTTCAACTCTTTAGCTTTATTCTGCACTTGAAAATTACACTTCAAAATAGACTAGGGTCTAGAATAATAAACTAATCCAATTTCTTTACTCATCAAAAAAATCATCAAACTACTGCCTAACAATTCAAATATCCAAATTAAACTTAAAAGAAACTAAAATCATGAAAAATACTTGGGTTTCCTCTTAAGAAGCGCCTTGTATAATGTCGTGGCTCTACTTTGTCATCATCCATCTTCAAAAGTCTTCAAGTTCCCAAACTTCACTATTAAACTCATTGGGGTGTTTCATTGATTGGCTGATGTCAAGCATAACCTCTGCATCATTGACCCTGAACAAAAGTTGACCCGATTCTATATCCACGAAGGCTCTCCCTGTTGCCAGAACTAGACTTCCCAATATAATGGGCACCTCAAAATCAACGTCTCTATCAAGGATCACAAAGTCTACAGGGAAGATGAACTTATCAACCTTTATAAGCACATCAAAAAGTATTCCTTTCGGCTTTTTGGTAGTTCGATCCTCCATGAGCAATCGCATTCTTGTCACTGTAGGAGTGCCAAGACCAAGCTTTTTGAAAAAAATAAGTGGCGTTAGATTAATACTCACTCCTAAGTCACACAATGCTCTTGCTAATTCAACATCACCAATGGTGCAAGGAATGGTGAAAGTGTCAAGGTCCTCTCGCTTTTGAACAAGGCATTTGGTCATAATGGCACTATATTGTTGGAGATCTTGCGAAAGATTTTGGATCAATGTCACTTCTTTGTCACCAAATCCTTCATATACTTGGCGTACTCGAGTATCTTCTCAAAGGCTTCTAAGAGGGGAATGTTGATGGATAGTTGCTTTAACATTAAGAGGAAGTGTTTGAATTTTTCTATCCTCTTCTTTTTTCTTGAGCCTTTGAGGGAAAGGAAGAGGAGGTTTTGGAACTATCTTAACTTTTTCTTGCTCTCTCACTCTTTCTCTTTTCATCCCAACACCTTTCAAACCTTATCCCTCAACCACTACTTCACCGCCAATACCCTTTTCACAAGCTTCATCCTCAACCACCGGCATATGGGGATCTAACCTTCATCTTAACTTTTTCTTGCTCTCTCACCCCTTCTCTTTGCATCCCAATACCCTCCAAAGCTTATCCCTCAACCACAACTTCACCGCCAATACCCTTTTCACAAGCTTCACCTCAACCACCGACATAAGGGGATTTATGCTGCTTTTACCACTCCTAGTCATGACCTCCATGCAATGCCCATCATTCTTTGGATTTTGAACCATATTGCTTGGTAAGGTACCCTTTTGTCATTGGTTCAATTGCAAAGGAACTTGCCCAAATTGTTGTTCTAATTGTTTAATCGCCACAGAGTGAGACTCTATTTTTTAGTTGATGCTTGAAATATCAGATTTCATTCCTTTCAAGAACCAATCTTGGTGGTTGGCTCTTTTAAACAACTTTTCAAATCTCTTCAAATACTCGAAGTATTTGAAGCGGCATCACGATTATGGAGCCGCACATAAGGACCATTCTTATAGCCATCTCTTCTACCCCATTCAGCATCCGACACTCTCTCTCTTTCATAGTAGCACCGCAGTTCTCTCTATAAGCACATCACAGTTGTAGTTCCAACCTTGATTCTCGAAACCTTGCCTTCAATAATCCGAATTGGACCCTTAGGGATTATTTCGAAAACCCACCACTTGGTTACTCACGAAGCAAGCATCTTCATCAAAGAGCGGATCTTCATACATAAGAGCCTTAGGATTTTCGTAAGCTACCGCTTGAACACTTGCTTTGTTTTGCTTCAAGACCAAGTCCATACTTGTCCGAAGTTGAGCAAATTGTTCCATGATCGCTTCGTGAACCTTTGCTTGGTCATTGTTGGTGTTGAATGCACAAGAAGTCTTCATTGCACCTCTCTCTCTCTCTCTCTCTCTTTCTCTCTCACTCTCTCTCTAAGCCCATGCTTAGTTTGTTTTGACCAGTTGCTCCATCTTTTAGCTATCAATGCAAACAGTTGGTCAAGAAACATGTCTCCCATGATCCTGTGGGCACAAGCTTGACTATTCTCGTCAAGCGCCCGATAGAAAATTTCAATTAAGGCACCATTAAAAATCATATGATTTGGGACCATCCTCAAACATTTGGTGAATATCTCCCATGTGGTACTAATAGAGTCACCGGGCAATTGCTCAAAATTTTTTAATTGGTCTTTAAGCTTAAGCTTCTTTGATCTTGGAAAATATTTTTCTAGGAACACTCGTTGAAGCTCTACCTAGCTTGTTATTCTACCCAGAGGAAGCTCAGACAGCCACATAGTTGCATTACCAGTTAGTGATAATAGGAACTCCCGCAAACCAACTGCATCAAGAAAAAGGTTTTGTGTCCCCACGACACTCTTGCAGATGAAGACGACATTATGGAGATGACTATGAGAATAATCTGAAGGTAGCCCTGTGAACAAACCACAGTTTTGGAGCATATAAAGTAATCCACTTGATACCGAAAACTTAGCCTCTCCTGGCAATTGAGGCAACATTATAGCATTGGTAACGTCCATGGCCATAGGGTTCAAATGATTTTGATTCCATCCGTAAGTATTTTCGTTGAAGTCCCTAAGTTGTGGCCTATTATCCCTTAGTGGTGGATTCTCCTCTCTTCCCACATCCTCATCATTCATATTCATTCCTTCCTCAACCGCGATATCCTCATTCACCTGAGCCATTCTCGTAAATATTCGATGGATCTCCAAACTAATCGGAGCTAAGGAATTGCCATGGCTCCTTGTGTTGGAATACAACCTAGTACACCATGCAAATAAAACCAAATAACAAAGATAAAAATAAAAGTAAATTACAAGCGAGTCAAGAAATTACTACTTGAACTAACTAATATGAAATCAAGTCCAGAACCTAGCCGTATTCCCCGGCAATGACGACATAATTTTTGATGATGTTCATGATCCAATAACAAAGCGGTCACAGTTAGTAATAAACTTAACCATAGGTTAGGGTAGAGTCCACAGGGAATACGGGGCTTGACTATATAGATTTGCTATCAATCATTTCAAGCACTGATTACTAAAATCTCTAAACGAGGGGGGGTTTGTGATTCAAGAACAAAAATAAAAATAAACACCTCACTAATTATGCGGGAAGATACTCAAATTTAGGGACAACGTAGGAATTGTGTTCCCCATGATTCCCTGACTCAATTACCCTAGACAACATAACTCTAACTGGGAATTCGCATGTAGGATGGTAACTTAGGTTCTTCCAGACCTCTTGTGAAGGTGAAGGTGGAATATCACCATGGCACTTTGTTAGCAACCACGGTGTGCCAGCTAACCATTACCCATTGTCCCATTCAACCTCCCTTGGTCGGGTTTGGTTGATTAGACGAGAACACATCAATCGAATCCTGTTGTCTACTTCCCTTTTCCTATCCGTCACTACCTTGGTCAGGATCATGATAGTAGGTGGGGTTTGGTGTTGGCCACCACCAAACATCAATGAAAATGAAGGAAAATAAACAATACATACAAAACCCTAATCATAGAAATCTACAAAGTCTAGGTTATTTCAAGTCAACTACTCATTGTTCCCACAACCCCAAGTTGTGGGTGCTTAACTGCTCATGCTAAGGCAAAATCAAAAACAATGAAAGTAGAAGACATAGTTGAGGGTTTACCCAAAACAATGAAGAACAATAATACCACAAGTTACAAACCACAAGCTTGGATTATTTGAGAATGAGTACAATGTGAGGTTTGCAATCCCCAAATGTGGGTCTTCCAATTAAAAATGAGAATCTACACTAAACACTAGAAAAATGCTTAGAATATTCAAGAGAGAATATTCAAAGTGTTCTATCAAAATTCAATGTCTGAGATCTACTTCTAAATCCCTATCATTAAGTGTTTACACTATTTACAATTTAACCTTAAACATTAAATAGAAAAGATAGCTAGCAGGAGGTACGTCGCGCAGATACGACTTGTAGGGTGACCTACGAGTCATGCTCGTAGTCTCATAGTCAGCACTTGACCTTTTGGACTTTACTATTACAACCCACTGTTACGAGTCGTTCCCTGGGCTATGACCCGTATGCTCCTTTCATAGTTTAGGACTTTAGTTCTTGGTCCAAACTTTTAGCTCTTTGTTTCTTGCTACGACCCCATTTATACGAGTCGTAGTGAGACTTGTGACTCGTAGAGTGGCCTTGTATGGCTAACCTCCACTTGGCAGATTTCTTATTTTGCTCATTCTTTCTTGCTACGAGATCATCCTACGACTCGTAGCTTGGGCCACGATTCGTAGAATGGCTTGTATGTCCTGCACTTCAGCAAAAATCTGCAATTTTCTCCTAAAATCATGCCAACCTATCTTTTCTGCAATAACAACATAAAAACACATAAAAACCATAAAAAATAGCATTAAGAACTCGCAAAATCCCTTGTTTTAGGCACCAAATGTGTTGTATTTTGACAGCACATCAGCTATATGACTGTCCTACACTAGCAACGTAATTCTTATGGGCTAACGTAGATGTTTACTCACTCCCATCTCAGTGCTCGATACTTCTCCCAAGACTAAAACATGTTCAACTCATCAATCAACTCATTCTTCAATGCTCCATCAATCAACTCAAACTCAACCTCATTAGGTTATCTCATCTCAACTCATCTCAGTTACTCATCAACTTATTCAATCAATGCAAATCATGAAATTCAACTCATACTCAAACGGTCATTTATACTTACTCAATTTGACTTATCATGTAGTGCAAGCAAGACAATCATATATATTAATGCATGTGACTCAATGCAACATGCCTGACATACTCAATCACACTCAAATTACTCAACACAAGTACTCAAACTCAACCTCAACTCTATAACATGTATAGAATTTCATAAAATTGTGAAATTTAGGGCAAGTATACCACTTTACCACAATTTCATATAGATATTATGCAATGTAGTAGGTACCTCATACATTATCAGAAGAATTCATAATAAGTGCAAGAATCTAGTATTAGGATAATAGAATTTCTCAAATCTCAACTCTTTTACAGATTTAAACTCAAGTAGAAGAAAGGGGCATGTGGAAGAATGTGATTCCACACTTTAGGAAGCCTTACATACCTAGGAATGGAAGAAACAATCAAACTCTAATTTATCCTTGTGTTAGGGTTGAGAACTCTTGCTCTTCATCCTCCTTTAATGCTCTCAAGAAACCCCTAAGGTGATGAAGAGTGGAAAAATACATTTAGGGTTATGTTTCAGGTTATATATTAAGTCCAAAACATCCATGGTTCAGAGAAAAAGGGACTGGAATAGATAGAATTACCCTCCTACAAAATTGTCGCCTTACTTTATGAGACCCCGTCTATGGGTCGTAGACCAATTTGCGAGTCGTAGATGACCTCCCGTAAGCTAGGGATCCTAAAAATTGAGTTACTAGAATTCATCATGAAACCTGCTTGAGTTTTAAAACACTCTTTGAGTCGTCTGCTAAATCGAGCTCTAAGATACTAAAAGTTGATATTTGGACCATCAATCCACAAAACCATTTTAAGAGTCGCGAAATACTTTACGAGTCATATACCATCTTTTATATAGGCCTCAGACTTAGAAGATTTCACTAAGTCATCTGGTGGGTTTTACGAGACCCATTCTATGAGTTGTAAAACTGATTAAAAGTCATAAGTGACCCTCGAGAACCTTCTTCTGCAGCCTTTCTCAACATCCGCTTCACAAATACTCCAGACTAGGTAAAAGGAATAAGGGGGTGTTACATTATCTCCCCGTTGGGATCATACATCCTCGAATGAAGAGAAATTTTGGGATTTAGGTCAAGGCACGAAGCTCCCTATGGACTCTAACCATCAACTAGCTCTCACCTCACTCATGCAATCAATAAATTAAGAAATTCAGCAAGTAAAACAATCAAAAAATTGACAGGTCATATCAATCCTCACTCAGACTCTACAACTCTATCATCTATCATATTGAGAATGAAAGGAGAACTCAAACAATGGGAATTCAAGAATTTAAAGGGAATTCATTACCATCAATACTGTCATCATTAGTACCCAAGAATGAAAGAGGGTATTGGCCTTCATTTCCTCCTCCGCCTCCCAAGTAGCTTCTTTTATGTACCGGTTTCTCCACAATACTTTGAAAAATGCAATCTCTTTGGTTCTTAACTTGCAAACCTAATAATCAAGGATTTGGACAAGAATCTCCTCATAACTCATATTGTCTCTTACTCTAATATTTTGTACAGGCACTACCAACTGCGGATCTCTCAGACACTTCTTGAGCATAGAAACGTTGAAGATTGGGTGGATGGTCGCTAACTCTGAGGTTAGTCCCAACTCATATGCCACATTACCCAATCTATTATGATCTGATAAGGTCCAATATAACATGGACTCAACTTTCCTTTCTTTTCAAACCTCATCACACCTTTCATGGTGACACTTTCAAATACATCCAATCATTAGTCTCAAACACTAAGTTTCTTCTTCTAACATCAGTGTAGGATTTCTATCGACTCTGTCCAGTTCTCAATATCTCTTGGGTGATCTATACATTCTCTATAGTTTAGTGAACCTAGTCCGGCCCAATCAATCCTACTTTACCTACCTCGAACAATCCGATTGGTAATCTACATCTACCCCTATAAAAAGCCTCATATGGGGCTATCTGAATGCTCAAATGGAAGCTACTATTGTAAGCAAACACTATCAAAGGATAGTGATCACCCCAATCATATTTAAAGTCAATAGAGTATCCTCTTAAGATGTCCTTCAACATCTGAATAGTACGCTCTTTCTGGCCATCTGTCTGTTGTTGAAAAGTAGTGCCAAGGTTCACCTTCGAACCTAGGCCATTCTGAAAGGACTTCCAAAATTCGGCAGTGAATGGAGCCCCTTTATTTTATATGGTGGACAAAGGAACTCCATACAATTTGACAATCTCTCTTACGTATAATTGGGCATAATCCTCTATAGTGTCTATCGTCTTTACCGCTAAGAAGTATGTAGATTTTGTCATCCGGTCAACTATTACCCAAATTGAATCACGCTATCTGTGGACCGATAAACCTATGATGAAGTCCATGTTAATAATCTCCCATTTCCACTCTGGAAATTCAAAATTTGGGCTACTCCACATGCCCTTTGGTGCTCAACTTTAACTTGCAGGTAATTCGGGAACTTGGAAATGAACTAAGCAATGTCTTTCTTCATTCCACTCAACTAGTAGACTTTTCTCAAGTCATGGTACATCTTGGTAGACCCTGATAGATGAAATATCTAGAACTATTGGCCTCTGCCATGATCCTCCCTCGAACACCATCAATATCTGGGATACACAATTTACCTTGATACCTTAATACTCTATCTCATTATTTGGCAAAAGTCATCACCTTCAGCTTATGCACATCCTTCCAACTATAATAAAATAGGATCTTGATCTTGTTTCCCCATCACCTCTACTACTAGTGATGATGTAGACCTATTATTCAAAAGAACTCCTCCTTCACCCTATTCATCTAGTTGAACTCGCAATCATGCCCGTTCGTGAGCCTCTTTGGACAACTCCTTTTTCTCTTTCTCCACATGGGTGGTTCTCCCTATGGATAACCTCCTAAGGGCATCAGCAACCACATTAGCTTTACTTGAATGGTAGAGGATATGCATGTCATAGTCTTTTGAGCAACTCAAGCCATCTCCTTTGCCTCAAGTTAAGCTCTTTCTGAGTGAAGACATAATGTAGGCTCTTGTGGTCTGTGAATACATCAATATATGCTCCATATAAATAGTGGCACCATAGCTTGAGATCAAAGACCACTACTACCAAATCCAAGTCATTAGTGGGATAGTACTCCTCATGCACCTTAAGTTGTCTAGAGGCATAGGCAACAACCTTCCCCTCTGTAGCAACACACATTCAAATCCCACTCTTGAAGCATCGCAGTAAATAAAAAACCCATCCATTCCATCATTCAAGGTCAATACTGGTGCAGTAATTAACCTCATCTTCAGCTCCTTGAAACTTCTCTCACACTCATCAGACCATTGAAACTTAACTTTCTTCTGAGTTAGTTTAGTCAATGGTGCGGATAGGGAAGAAAATCCATCGACAAACCTCCGATAATAGCCAGTCAATCCCAGAAAACTCCTTATCTCGATCAGTGAGGTAAGTCTTGGCCAGCTCTTGACCGCTTCAATCTTTTGAATGTCAACTCTAATTCCATATCGAAAAACCATGTGGCCCAAGAAAACCACGAATTTGAGTCAAAACTCACACTTAGAAAACTTTGCATATGACTCATTATCTCTAAGTGTTTTGTAAAACCATTCTGAGGTGATGGGCATGCTCCTTATCATCTATGGAATACACAAAAATATCGCCAATAAACACGATCATGAACGTGTCAAGATACTGTCTGAATACTCAGTTTATCAGATCCATAAAGGCAATAGGTGCATTTGTCAACCCAAACGACATAACCAAGAATTCGAAATGACCATAAATTTGAAAAGTGATCTTCAAGATGTCACATTATCTCACTTTGAATTTAGGATAGCCTGATCTAAAGTCTATCTTGGAGAAAATAGTGGCACCCTGAAGTTGGTCAAACAAGTCATCAATCCTCGAAAGGGAATACTTATTCTTGACTATCACCTTATTCAACTGACGGTAGTCAATGCATATTCTAAGTGAACCATCCTTCTTTTGCAGGAACAAGATTGGATCACCCCATGGAGAGACACTCGGCCTTATGAATCCTTTTTCTATCAAATCCCTCAACTCTTCCTTCAACTCTTTCAACTTTGCAGAGGCCATTCTATATGGTAGGATAGAAATAGGTTGGGTGTCAGAAAGAATAAAAATTCTGAAGTCAATCTCCCTCTCAGAAGGAAATCCGGGTAGATTCTCAAGTAATACATCAGGAAACTCACTCACAATCGGGACAGACTCAAGAGTAGGAGGCTCAACATTGTCATACTAGACTCACACGAGGTGGTAAATACATCGCTTGGAGATCAGTCTTCGGGCCTTGAGGTAAGAAATAAGCTTACCTTTCAGAATAACAAAATCTCCCTCCCACTCAGTAATAGGCTCATTTGAAAATTGAAATTTGATAATTCAGGTTCTACAAGCAACAGAAGCATAGCAGGCATGAAGCTAGTCTGTAGCAAATATTATATCGAAATCGACCATCTTTAACTCAATCAAATCAAAAATAGTATCCTTATGATAGATGGATACCATACGATCTATATAGATTATCTCGGCTTGAGTGACTCACCAACAGGAATAGAAACATCGAAAAGTTCAAGAAGACACTTAAGAGTTATATCAAAACTACTAGCCACATAAGGAGACACAAACGACATTGTGGCACTAGGATCCATCAAAACATAGCAATCAAGAGTAAAGACTAGAATCATACCCATCACAACATCTGGTGTGAGCTCTTCATCCTATCGATTCCCTATCCCATCCATATGATTTATTCCACCGCCTACCCTCGATGCAGCACCTCTCTGGTTAACCTCCACTGGTGGTGTTATGGTAGAGGATTGGGCCTTATTGCTCCATATCGGACACTCCTTTTGAAATTGCCTGGCTGGCCACACCTGTAGCACCCATTCCCTCCATCTCTACATTCTCTCCAATGCATCCTGCCACACTTCCCACAAGGTAGCTTCCCTTTAGAGCAAATGTCACACTTGCTTAAGACTGTGCACCCTGTGCCCTAAGTTTGGTTAACCTTAGGACTTTTAATCATACCTGTGGCTCGAGGTTGGTGCATTGGTTGAAGATGGTGCATAGAAAAAGGACCTCTTTTTGAAATAGGACTTATCTCCCTTACTCTACTTGGTCTAATAGAGCTCAGGCCTTGCTGACTTGGCCTTCTTACTCAGATGCTCCTGTCTGTCCTTCTTTTTGTACTCCTCAGTTTACTAGGAATAAACCATCATTTAAGATGGATATTCCTTGCTCATTATCAGACAATCACTTATTCAGAAACTTCGTGTGGGGAAAATAGTTTTCATTTCCCATCTCATGGAAAACCCTTCTGGAAATATCCATAGCTGGGATAAGCACTGCCGTCTTACTCTCTTTCTTCACACGTCTACCTAACCGATATACAAATTTCCTCATTCTCGCTCTCATGTCCTGGACCATCTCTTGGCATACCTAGACAATTGGATGAATTTTAGGTTGTACTCCTTAATAGTCAGCCCCCCTATTTCAGATTCATTCAAAACTTTACCCTTGCCTCTCTCAACTCCTGAGGAAACAAGTGATCAGGGGCGGCACTCTCAAACTCATCCCAAGTAGCAGGCTCAACATCCTCACCTCGACTCTCTTCCCACTGATTGTACCAAACATTAGCCACATCCTTCAGCTGCTGGTAGCAAGCTTAACTCCCTCAGTCTCGATCGCATGCATAGGTTTTAGCACCTTCCACATCTCATCAATGAAGTTCTGAGGGTCCTTCTCAACCTTTGACCTAGTGAAAAATGGTGGGTTCATCCTCAGAAATCTCTTAGTCTGGTGGAAGTCGTTGGCTCTTGAGAGCTAAAACTAGGATTCTGTGAGCCCTAGTTCCCGCTCTGGGCAGTTACCAACTATGTGAGCATGGTGATTTCTTTTCTGAAATCAGCATCTATAGTAGGAGCAAGTGGAGTGGTAGGTGTCATAGGAACAACAGTTCTCGCCGGTCGACCTTGGCCCCTCATTTCCATCTGAGGAGGCACCATTGAAGAAGGGGTCTCAGCATTGCTGGCTGGATTATTCCTTTGGGTTACGATGCATATAGGAGGCATGATCTACAAGCGCGTGACGCACGAGTTAGAAAAGAGTTTTGTAGAGTTTTAACTCTATTGCACAAAATCATAATACAAGAAAGTGTAACCATTCCTAATGTCCTGTGGCCTCCTGCTTATGAAGTATGGTGCACAACAAACCAATAAACAAGACTCTACTAGACACAGTTTCATAGACTCCCAAGGACTCTTGAACTCTCTACTCTGATACCAACTTTGTCACGCCCCAGGAGGGTACCCTTGGCATGGTCGGCACTTGAAGAACCATTGCTGATCCCCCAAGCGAACCACCTGATCTCATTGTTACATCAATTCAACAGCGAAAGAAGAAATAAGATAGGAAGACATCATCAATGATAAATGTAGCTCTATTATCTCATAGATTCTAATGAATAAGTTTGGAAATATAAAATACTCAATAATATCCTCGACCCAGTGTCTATGAAGCCTCTACTCAGCAATCTAGATGGTGCCATGATAGGCCATGGGCACCTCAATTCAAAGAAAATAAAGTACTCAATTGAAATAAGAAGATAACAAGACTCCTCCAGAATGCATGGAGGGCTCACTAACTCTATAATGCACTGATCTAGACTTTAACAATGTGCAGGCTGAAGTCCTCTATCACATGTATCTGCATCATAAAAAAATGTAGGTCCAAATAGACATTAGTACATGGAATATACTGGTATGTAAAAAACAGCTTAAGAAAATATGGCTTAACTCACTACTCAACTCAATAACTTATGCTCAATTCAATATATGCAAGTTTAAAGTAAATCATTCTTTTAAAATATATTCAATAAAAATAGACTCAGTTTAAAATATCATGCCCAATCAATGTTGCTTAGGAGTTTCTGTTAACCGACATCCAATCCCATTACCTTTAGTTTGGTGATGCACAACAAAGGTGACGTCGTTGCCACATCCGTACTAAACATGTCACGATAAAGGATGATCAACTCTCTCTTCGATCCATAATTAATGTCTAATTTTGGGACAAGAGTCGACAGAATGGGTTGTACGACTATCCTATGCAGGCAACATAGTTCTGTAGGTTAAAGTAGATGTTTTCTTGCTCCTAGCTCGGTCCTCAATACTTCTCACAAGACTCAAACATGCTCAACTCATCAATCAACTCATTCCTCAATGCTTTTTCAATCAACTCAAACTCAACCTCATTGGGTTATCTCATCTCAGTTACTCATTAACTCATTCAATTAATGCAAATAATCAAATTCAACTCAGACTCAAATGGCTATTTACACTCACTGAATTTGACTTATCATGCAAGCAAGAAAATCATACATAGTAATGTTTGTGACTCAATGCAACATGCCTCCCATACTCAATTCCACTCAAATTACTCGACTCAAGTACTCAAACACAACCTCAACTCTGGAACATGTATAGAATTTCATAAAATGTGAAATTTAGGGTTCATGATATCAAGTATACAACTTTATCACAATTTCATATAGAAATTATGCAACGCAACAAGTACCTCACATATTATCAAGAAAATGAACAATAAATGCACGAATTTAGTGTTAGGATAATAGAATTTCCCAAATCTCAACCTTTTTACGGGTTTTGACTCAAGTAGAAGAAAGGGGCATGCGGAAGAATGTGATTGCACACTTTAGTAAGCCTTACATACCTGGGAATGGTATAAGAAATCAAACACCAATTGATCCTTGTGTTAGGGTTGAGAACTCTTGCTCTTCTTTCTTATGTAATGCACTCAAGAAACACCTAAGCTAATAAACAGTGGAAAAATACTCTTACGATTATGTTTCATGACTTAAATTAAGTTCAAAATGTCTAAAGTTTAGAGAAAAATGGATAGGAATAGATAGAATTATCCTCTTGAAAAACTATCTCCTGAGTCTACGAGACCCCTCCTACAGGTCGTAGAGCATTCCACAAGTCGTAGTTGACCTCTCGTAAACCAAGGGTCCTAGAAATTGTTTTCCTAGAATTTGTCATGAAACCTCCTCTATGAGTCGTAAAACGCTCTACGGGTTGTCTACTAACTAGTATTCTAAGATAATGAAATTTAATATTTGGACCATCAATCTATGAAACCATTCTACAAGTTGTGAAATACTTTACAAGTTCTTACCATCTCGTATATAGGCCTCAGAATTAGAAAGTTTCACTAATTCATCTAGGGGTTTTACGAGACCCATTCTACAAGTCATAAACTGATTACGAGTCATAATGACCCTCGTGAACGAATTTGTGGCTTTTCTCATTCTTTTCTCAGCATCCTCTGCACAAATACACAAGACTAGGTAGAAGGAATTAGGGGATCTTAAATATTTTATGACTAGAAGATTCCACCTAAACTCAAAGGTATGTTTTATAGAGTGGTGGTTAGACCATCCTTTTTGTATGGGGTAGAGTGTTGGCCAATCAAAAATGCGCATGTTCGAAAGATGCAAGTTGTAGAGATGAGGATGTTGAGATGGATGTGTGGTCATACCAAGAATGATAAGATTAGGAATGATACCATTCGGGAGAAGTTAGAGGTGGCTCCTATGGCTTATAAGATGAGAGAAGCAAGAATACGATGGTTTGGAAATGTGCGGAGAAGGAGTATTGATGCTTCTTTTAGGAGGTGCGAGAGGTTAGATTTGGGAGTTACATGGAGGAGTAGAGGTAGACCGAAGAAGTATTGGGGGGGAGGTGATCAGATAAGATATGGCGAAATTTGATCTCACCGAGGAAATGCCCTTCGATAGAAAATAGAAGAGGTCACGAATTAGAGTAGTGGGCTAATAGGTTGATATGGTAAGGTGGATGTCTGGTCTTGGGTATAGTAGGGTAGTAGGATTAGTTGTGTTTTATATCCTTTGTTGTGTTTATCCATCATATATATGTTGATGTTATTGTACTTACACACTATTATGTGCTTTTCGTTGTTAGTTGTCCCTTCTATTTCCTTTCATATCATGTGCTTTTCTTTTTCTTTTCCTTTTTTTCCATATCTAGTTTATTCTGCCTATGGATTTTTGAGACGATGGTTCCCAGCAAACAGCCTCTCTACCTCGTTAGGTAGTGGTAAGGTCTGCGTACATTCTTGCCTCCCCATAACTCACTTTTCGAATTCCACTCGGTATGTTGTTGTTGTTGTTTTATCAAAACTATACATTATTTTTATATATTTTTTGAAGAAAATGATCAACGCGGTCCTTAATGTATGTGTGTTGCTTTATTTTGATTCTAAATGCATCACACATGATTGAAGTAGTCTTTAACGTATTACAAAAGGTGTTCAACATGATTCTTCATCATAAATTATTAAATTTATTTTTAAGTGTTATATCTAACGATGGACCTATGTGGATCTCTTAATTTCTAAAGTACACTTAGTTATTTTTGTTTATACATATCAAAATTCATGTGTAAATGTGAGAGTAGCTTTGAGGAAATCACTTACCTAGGCTTTCTGTTGCTATCTCCTAAATTTTCATCACCTGAATCATATGACAAAGACTAAAATAATTCCTTAACTTTTTGTTAAGACTCAAAAGTCATTCTTCAATTTCATATCGAGCGCTAATAATACCTCATATTTGTAGTGTTGGTACACGTTTGATGCATCCTCAAACTTTTACCCATTTCTGAATAATGATTTTATCCATAATTTTATGTAGGTATTATTCAATCTATTTTTTTATATACATTTAGTAAAAATAATAATAACCCCATTTAAGAGAAGATGAAAAGAAGAACACCTTGTTATGTTTAGTAGAAATATTAATGTAGTTAAAACTGAAAAGTTCATCATGTCAACTTCATATGCAATAGCATAAAACCTTCCTTTCTTGCAATATTATATGTCAATTTGTTCTTAATTTAGTTGCAATAATATTTCTACCAAACAAAAGAAAGTATTCTTCTTCTCAATAATTGTTCTGTCCATGAACTAACTGTGTTAGAAGTGGACACAAAGTTAGAAAATTTGAGAACATTAAATTTTCTCTTCGGAAGACACAGAGGATATTTTCAAAAGTTTCCCCAATCTTCAAAACCTTGCATTCGACATTTAAGAGCCAAGGGATTGCTCAGCAGAGCAGATCTGTTTTCCAAGATTGGATGTCCTTAATGAACTTGAACAAGTTTCTGCGTCTTCTTGACCGCGCTTGGTACTGTCATCTTGATTCCCTTCGTGCTCGAGAAATTTGGAGTTGGAGTTTTTGTCTTACACCTGATTCACTCTCAGGATTTGCGAGACTACCCAACCTTCAAAACCTGAGCCTATCACACGTGATCTTCGAACCAAGGAAAGAACAGAACATGGCTAAGCTGTCTTATTTTGAATGGCAGGTTAATGGAGAAGAATCCTTTCCGGTGTAATATTTAGATGCTTAATTTAAATACCAATAACAATGAGGGCAAGCACATCAGGCTTTTTCTTGTTTACCATCCATTGTTCGACATCTATATTGACGTCCAACTAAATAAAATTCACTCATGTCTACAATTCTCGAGATGAACTTCAATTACTACAATTGAAAGTTTAGTTTGCTTTCATAGTGAAAAATGGGGATTGTATATAGTTATAAAGAGGTATAGTACATAATACAAAATATAACAAATGACCAATCCAACCAAACATTAAATAACTCAGGTCAGCCATTGAGCCAAAAGTAACGAGTTCAACTGAAGACACAAAATCCAACTACTTACTTCTGCAGACTGCTGTTAGATATATATTACACACATAATAAAATTGACCCTGGTTTACTTTCAGCACAAAATGGATGCACAATTGACCCTGTTCTTCGAAACAATTAAAAACAGAGCTAGCAAGAATAGAGAAAAAGAAAAATTATGGTATAACTGATCTCAAATTTTTTACAACTGAAGGGTAGTTATTGTGACAGTAATGATTCAGACTCGATGATTAAGGAATATTATGGGGGTAATATTCCACCAGTGAGTTTGGTTAGTAAACTTTAGTTACAGCTGAACATGAAAGTAGACACTGATTATCTATCAGTAGATGCTTATTTTACATACTAACAACAATGAGGGCTCGTATCAAATCCCCTAACCTGTCATCGCTAACACCCCTATAATATTACAAGTACAGGAAGGTGATCACACGAACTAAATTGGGAACTTTAAGAATCATCACAGTGCAGATCTTCCAATTTCATAATCAATTCTTCAACTATTACAACTATATGTGAGAGTAATACTAAACAAAAGACTATGCTATCTTGTTTTTGGTCCTAAATTCTCATATCTTTCACTAAGAGAAAGTACTTTGAACATCAAACTTGAAGATCTTGGATCCCAATATAGCCCAATTTCATCACCATCAGCTAGTCTGCCATTGTTGAACAATTCAATGCATGAAGGAGAAAAGTCATAATTGTACAGCTTCCTTAAGCAAACACTTTCACCTTCATACTTCTTTAGGGCATTCTCCTCTATTACATCCTACAGGTTAACATGCAAGCCCATGTTAACAGACACCCCGCACTCGTTCTCTAAGCTTTTTGCCATCTCCAATGTCCAGTATCGAAGAATATACTCAAATGTCTCGAAAAATGAAATCACAAGCTTTCCTAGAGTGACCTCATCATGGGTAATTCTTTTCTTGATTTGCCACGAATTTTCCAAATATATCGATTATCGGGGAGGGTATAAGTCCCTTATTTCTATTAGTTCTCAAGTCACCACCCATGGAGTGCTGTTAGTTTACAAGCTTCTTCTTCTTTTGATGGAAAGAATTTGTAACTTCTTTAGGCTAAGGGAAAGCCTTTGATCAGCCATTGACCGAAATGTTAAATGATACAATTACCAAAAAAAATATTACAAGAGAGGCCGTGGCACTTGTATTATAACAGTAAAATCTAAACAAAATAGGTTTTATTTATATTCATTTTTTTTATTATTCTTTTTTATTTTTTTATTAAAATTAAACTGCATATGTATGTGTTATGCCCAGACAAACACATAAACTGCATGCTGAGCCGCCCCTAAACGGCGTATAAAGTATTAAAATAACTAGAAAATTGCAATGGCTTCTTCTTCTTCCTCCAGGACAAAAATAGATGTTCACTGTCTTGTGGGGCAAATT
>JAPFFP010110915.1:0-18653 GCA_026153255.1 Solanum medicagineum
TGAGTATAACCTAGCCAGGGGACGATCCTATCAAAGGGGGGGTAGCCCGAGGGGTTGAGTATAACCTAGCCAGGGACAAACCCGATGCAGTTTACCACTGATCAGTTGGTCCTATGTTCTACAGCTGTGCACAGATGATATGGTAAAGGTAAAGGTAAAATAATATAAAGAATGTAAAGTACATGATTCCACAGTATACCTAAAGGTGGTCCACAAACTTACACCAGTGCATGGGTTCATTTGAGTTATTCTTTATGTACAATATATCCTGCCTTACATACTCAGTACATTTTCTTGTACTGATGTCCCTTACGGGGGACCTGCATTTCATGCTACAGGTACAGGTGCAAGTAGATCTCCCCAGTAGGAGTACGGGATATTCAGTTGCTATCATCAAGCTCCAGGTTGCTTTGGGGCTTTGTATATGTCTAGAGCTTATGTTTATATTGTACAGTTAGTTGAGGTGAGGCCTGTCTCGACCTTTGTCAGATGTTTCTCTTTATTTAGAGGCTTTGTAGACTATGTAAATTAACAGTGAAGTCATGTCTCGTACTTTAGACAGCGTGGCCCCAACGGCCTAGTCATATGCGCTTCCTTTTGGCTTATTATCACTGTTTATCTGCTTCCAGACATGTTAAAGGTAGAAATCTTGTATAATATGTATAGAAAGAGCATAGTTACAGGTTGGTTCTCCCGAGCCTTATCGACAACAGGTGCCGGTCCGCCCTAACGGGACTTTGGGCGTGACTATATAGAATTTATCATATACAGAAGCTCATTTAATCATCATATAGTCATTCATATCATATTTCATACTTTGGTCCTTCAACTCCACAAGAAACCCTAGCCGGACATTTTATCAAACACTTGGGAGGGGTGACATTGGGGTAAAAGAACATGCAATTTAGAGATGAAATCATGCAAGAAAAAATGTTGTAAAACCATCAATCAATACCTTGCAACACCCTCAAGACATTCACATCAAAAGCCCTCATCAAATCCAACATTAGATCCAAGATTTAGAGCTCAAAACATGATAAAACAGCCATACTTTCGTGAACTCAAATCATTGTGCAGTAAATCTCTTAATATACAAGATCCACATGTAAAATCAACTTTAAATCATACAAATTGAGTAAAGAGGAGGTTAGGCACCATGGGTGGAAGAACCCAATGGATAAGAGCTACATACCTTATCTTAGAGATGAACTTGGTGAAGATTGGAGATGGAGACTTGAAGCTTGAAGAAGAACCTTGAAGGAAAGCGTTAGCTTAGGATGAGGATTTTGAGACATGAATTTTGGAGTGAAAATATGGCAAAGTGTTTTATGGAGTATTGGGAAATGTTTGGAATGATATGAGGGTGAAATAAGGCTATGTGCAGGGAAAAACACGTTTGGGAACACTTAGGCCCAAGACCCCAAAGCCTTGATCGTGATAAAAATCACTGGCAGCAAACTACTTAGGTCTGTGACAAAGACCTGTCACATAGGCCATATTAGCACATGTCCACGACAGCTGTGCGTCGCGGTGCTCTCGCGGACCATCTTTAGAAATTGAAATTTTGGAAATTTGAAATTGTGATTCCATCGCTCTAAAATCAGGGTTAGACACTTTTCCCCCTAATTTTGACCCCCTAAACAAGAATATGAAGTCGTATTTTCGAAATAGCAAATGGATTTTGAGCTATATGGAATTTAAAATTTCGAACATTCTGAGGCATGATTTTGGGCACTTTTTTAGGTTACTTCAATATCTCCCCCTTGGAACATTCATCCCTGAATGTAAAAGAGATGTACAAGACAAGAATGATCATAACCCAATCAGCCACAACTAAAACGCAACCTCACATTTAATACACCGTTTTCAAAACCTCAACATGAGAGTAAAATCATCATGACTTGCCAACTTAAACATAAATGCATATGAATGACATAAGGGCTGAAACATAAAACTTGAAATCACATAGAGGACTTAGAACAAGTACCTTAGGATTTAGTGGAGTGGAAAAAGTAAGGATACCACTTTCACATTTCCAATTCGGTCTCTCAAGTAGAACTTTCGATTTGTTGGTTCCTCCAAAAGACCTTAAGGAATGCCACCACTTTGTTCCTCAATCTATTCACTTGCCTATCTAGGATTTGAACCGGAACCTCCTCATAAGTCAAGTTATCCTCAACAACACCCACAACATCAAGAGGCATAATAGCATTAGGATCACCAACACATTTTCTCAACTTACAGACATGGAACACCGGGTCAACCAAATTCATTTCACTAGGCAACTTCAATTTTTAAGTTACCTTGCCAACCCTCTTTATCACCTCATACGGAAAAACATACCTTGGACTCAACTTCCCCTTCTTACCAAAACGAACCACACCTTTCATTAGAGAAACCTTCAAGTAAACCCAATCACCCACTTTGAATTCAAGGTCTCTTATTCTCACATTGGCATAAGATTTTCGACGACTTTGGGCTATCCTCAACCTTGCCCTAATCATCTTCACCTTCTCAAGAGCCTCCATAAGTAGATCCGTCCCTAATAAAGCCACCTCTCCAACCTCAAACCAACCCATCGGTGATCTATAACGTCTCCCATAAAGAGCCTCAAATGGAGTCATACCGATACTAGAGTGATATATATTGTTGTAGGCAAACTCAATCAATTAATGTTGATCATCCCAACTACCTTTAAACTCCAAGACACAAGCCCTAAGTATAGCCTCAAGTATTTGAATGGTTATTTTGGCTTGGCCATCCGTTTGAGGGTGGAAGGCCGTACTAAGGTGAACTTTGGTACCATGACTCCTTTGAAAAGACCTCCAAAAGTGTCAAGTGAATTTTACACCACGATCCGAGATGATGGATAAAGGAACTCCATGTAACCTCACTAACTCATGGATGTATATCCTTGCATACTCTACAGCCCCATATATGGTCTTAAGCGGTAGAGAGTGAGATGATTTCATCATTTTATCAACCACCACCCAAATGGAATCAAAACCTTTTCTAGTTTTGGGAATCCCAACCACAAATCCCATATTAATCACCTCCCACTTCCAAGTGGGAATCTCTATGTCTTAGGTTAGGCCACCCGGCCTTTGATGCTCAGCTTTGACGTGTTGACAACTATGGCACCCGAAAACAAATTTGGCAATGTCTCTCTTCATGCCTCCCTACAAATACACATCCCTCAAGTCTCGATACATTTTGGTGGAACTAGGGTGAATAGTATAAGAAGAATTATGGGCCTCATCAATAATTTTCTCCCTTAAACCATCGATACAAGGCACACACAACCTACATTGGTACTTAAGGGCACCATCTCCCACATCGATTACTAAGTAAAAATCCCCACCTCGGTTTATAAGTACAAACCCCCACATCGGTTATCCGGGTTCTTAGTCTCCCCGGATTGTAATTTGAATAGTTTTATTACTTCAAAGAAGCCCGGTTACTCTTTTTCAAAAAAAATCAAAAATCCTTCTTCTTCTTATATAATTCTTATGTATATGAATGCGAATCTACTTTCGTCTTTCTGTGGAAACAATCTTTTTCATACCAACCCCTCAATAGGTTACCCGAGCCTACAACCCCCCACCCCCGAGCTAGGCTTGGTCATCCCTAACACTATATAGAGATAATGTCATATATGTATACACTCCTATCATCATCATACACATACATTCCTTTTCATCATCATTCCTTCATCATTTCATCACTATATAGTCAATCAACTCATAAGACATACATCAGACCTTCAATTCCTCAAGAATCCGTAATTGAACATTTTATCAAACACTTAGAGAGTGTGTAATACAAGTGTAAAACCATGCAATTCAAGAGTGAAATCATACTAGAAAAATCAGTGTAAAGCCATTAATAAATACTACGCAACACCCTCTAACAATATACATCAAGACCCTTCATCAGTTCTCATCATAGACCTTAGATTCATGGCCCCAAACATGGCAAAACAGTCACAGTTTCTTAAATCTCAACATAGTGTGCAGTGATTTTCATAATAAATAAGACTCATGAGTAAATCATCTTTAAATTATGCAACTTTTAAGAAAATGATGCTTGGGCATCATGGGTGAAAGGAACCCATGAAATAAACCCACATACCTTAGCTTTGGAAATAAATTTGATGAAGATTGAAGATGGAGACTTGAAGCTTGAGAGCAAATCCTTAGATCTGGAGAGGGTTTTGAGACTTGAGTTTAGGAGATAAAATATTGGCTAAGTGTTTGAATGAGTATTACGGAGTTTTTAGAATGACATGACAGTGAATAATGGCTACGTATAAGTATCTTCACGTTAGGGAACAGTTAGGCCCAAGACATAAAAGCCTTGGACGCAAGAAAAATAATTGGGCAGAATTTACACAGGTCTGCATTTGGTTCGTGACGTAGACCTATCGTGGAGGACAGATTTACACTGGTCTGCAACAGCTGCACGTCGCGGCATTGTCGCGGATCGGTTCTAGAAATCAAACTTTTGGAAATTTGAAATTGTTATTCGTTTGCTCTAAAGTTGGTGTCAGACCCTCTTCCCTCTAATTTTGACTCCCTGAACAAGAATATGAAGTTCGATTTTCGATATCGCTCACAGATTTTGAGATATATGAAAATTACAATTACGGGCATTTTCGAGGCACATTTTTGGGCACTTTTTGGGATTGTTTCAATATCTCCCCCTTGGGAACATTCGCCTCCGAATGTCAAAGAGATGTATATGAGATGCACAAACATGAAAATTTCAGCCCACATAGAGATTCAATAATGCACTTAAACGTTATTCCAAAAACTTCATCATAAGTGTAAAATCATCATGAACTTGTCAATTTAAACATAAACATATGCAATGACATGGGATTGAAATTAAGACTTAAGATCAAACGAAGAACTTAGATAAGTACCTTAGGATTGAGTGGAGTGGAAAAGGTAAGGGTACTGCTTTGCATGTTCACTTCGGCCTCCCAAGAAGCACTCTCAACTAGTGATTTCTCCAAAGGACCTTAACGGAAGCCACCTTTTTGTTTCTCAATCTCTTCACTTGCCTATCAAAAATCTGAACCAGAACTTCTTCATATGTCAGATTATCCTTAACAACATCAAGAGGCACAATGGAATTCGATCACCCACACATTTCCTCGACATGGACACATGGAACACCAGATAAACTAATTTCATCTCACTAGGTAACCTCAACTCATAAGCTACCTTGCCAACCCTCCGCATGACCTTATAACGACCAACATATCTTGGGCTAAACTTGCCCTTGTTACCAAAACGGACCACACCCTTCATGGGTGAGACCTTTAGGTAGACCCAATCACCTACTTTGAATTCAGGGTCTCTTCTCCTCACATCAGCATAGGATTTTTGACAACTTTTGGCCATCTTCAACCTTTCCCTAATCATCCTAACCTTCTTAAGAGCCGCTATAACCAGGTATGGTCCCAACAAAGCTATCTCACCAACTTCAAACCATCCGACTCGTGATCTACAAAATCTCCCAGAGAGTGCCTCAAAAGGAGTCACACCGATGCTAGAATGATAGTTATTATTGTACGCAAACTCAATCAACGGAAGATGATCATCCCAACTACCATTAAGCTCCAACACACATGCTCTAGGAATATCCTCAAGGGTTAGGATGGTCCTCTCGGCTTGGCCATCCGTTTGGGGGTGAAGATTGTAGAAAGCTTAACTCTAGTACGAAGACCCCTTCGGAAGGACCTCCAAAAGTGTGAAGTGAATTGTGTCCCACAATCCGATATGATGGCCAAACGAACCCCATTCAACCTTAACAAGTCATGAAAGTACAATCTTGCATAATCTTCAGCCCCAAATGTGGTCTTAATCGGTAGAAAGTGAGTTGATTTTGTAATCCTATCAACCACAACCCAAATGGGATCAAAACCCTTTCTAGTCTTGGGCAAACCAACCAAAAAATACATATTTATGTCTTCTCACTTCCAAGTAGGAACCTCAATGTCTAGGGTTAGGCCAGCCAGCCTTTGATGTTCGGCTTTGACTTGTTGACAAGTATGACAACTGGAAACGAATTTGACAATGTCTCTCTTCATGCCTCCCCACCCATACACACCCCTCAAGTCTCTATACATTTTGGTGGAACCGGGGTGGATAGAATAAGATGAGTTATGGGCATCATCAAGGATCCTTTCTATCAATCCATCAACACACAGTACACACAACCTACCTTGGTACCTAAGGGCACTATCTCCCCCTTGGGAGAAACCCTCCACCTTGCCTTCTTTCACCAAGGCCTTCAATTCAAACAAGGAGGGATCAAGATCTTGTTTTTCCATCACCTCATCAACCAAATAATACATAGAACCATCAACAACAACCACACCAATATTACCATCCTCTTCCAACCTAACTCCCAATCTAGCCAACCGATGCACCTCCCTAGCCATTTCCTCATCACCACCTTCAACATGTGCTAGGCTACCTGTGGACACCCTACACAAAGCATCTGCCACCACATTTGCCTCATCGGGATGATAATGCACACTCATATTATAGTCCTTAAGAAGTTCTAACCATCTCCTTTGCCTCAAGTTGAGATATTTTTGACTGAAGACATATTGGAGGCTCTTATGATCGTTGAAAACATCAACATTCACCGTATACAAGTAGTGCTGGCAAATCTTTAATGCAAACACAACGGCGGCTAACTCTAGATCATAGGTAGGGTAGTCCCTTTCATGTACCTTGAGTTGACTAGAGGCATAAGCTATGACTTTACCATTTTGCATCCACACAAAACCCAAACCAACTCGGGAAGCATCACAATACACAACAAATCCCTCAAGCCCATCAGGTAGTAACAATATAGGAGCCCACATGCTTGTCTTTCAATGTTTGGAAACTCCTTTCACAATCATCGGACCACACAAACTTGGCTTTATTTTTGAGTCAATTTTGTCATAGAGGAAGCGATAGAAGAGAACCCATTCACAAACCTCTGGAAATAGCTTTCTAAGCCAAAGAAACACCTAATGTCCGACGGGGTCAATGGTCTAGGCCAATTTCTAATCACATCGGTCTTCTTTGAATCCACCTTAATACCATCCTCCGACACTAAATGTCCTAGGAAGGCAACCTCCATCAAAAAATTCACACTTATCATATTTAGCATACAATTTTTCCTCCCTCAATCTTTGCAACACAACATTCAAGTGAGCCCTATGCTCATCCTCACCACGAGAATAGATCAAAATGTCATTGTTGAAGACCATAATAAAGGAATCAAGGTAGGGTTCAAAGACCCTATTCATTAGGTCCATAAATATGGTTGGTGCATTGGTCCACCCAAAAGACATCACAACAAACTCATAATAGCTATATCTAGTCTGGGAAGCCGTTGGGAAGATCACACTCCCTCACCTTCAATTGATGATACCCACATCGAAGATCAATCTTAAAGAAATGGCTATCCCTTTGCAATTGGTTAAACAAATCATCAATCCTTGGAAGAGGATACCTCTTTTTGATGGTGACCCTATTGAGTTGCCGATAGTCAATACACATCCTAAGGGACCCATCCTTATTTTTCACAAACAACACCGGAGCACCCCAAGTTGATTGGCTAGGTTAAGAAATCCCTTCTCCAACAGCCCCTCAATTGTTCCTTCAACTCCCTCAACTCCGTCGGGGCTATACAGTCAGGGAGAACAGAAATGGGTTGAGTATCAGGAAGGAGGTTTATGCCAAAGTCTGTTTACTTTCCGGGAGGAACACCGGAAAGGTCATTTGGAAAGACATCAAGAAACTCATTTACAACCGTAACCGACTCTATGGGAAGGACTTTAGACTCCACATCCCTAACCCTTAATAGATGGTAAAGAAACCCCTTAGAGATCAACTTACAGGCTTTAATGCAAGAGATGAATCTACCCTAGACCACTACATCTTGACTTTCCCACTCAAGGACGGGTTCATTTGGAAATTGGAATTTGACCCTACGGGTTCTATAATCAATAGAAGCATAGTAGGCATGCTACTAATTCATCGTAAGAACGACATTAAAATCAACCATGTCTATCTCAATAAGAACACAAGGCAACACTTTATGCAAGATGCAAATAGGACAACTTCTATAAACGTTTCAAGCAACAATAGATACACCAATAGGAGTAGACACTTCATATGACTCATGCAATAACTCGGGGTCAACATGGAACTTTTGGGCAACAAAAGGGGTAACAAAAGAAAGAGTGGCACCCGGATCAATCAATGCACACACATCAAAGTTAAAGATTTTCAACATACCAGTAACAACATCGAGGACTTCAATAACCCCTTGCCCCTCATGCAAAGCATAGGACTGGTTATGTCTTAGGGCACCATCTTGTCGGCCACCTCTCCCCAATGGGGCCACATTAGTACCTTGTGGACGAAACTCCTAGCCCTTGTTACGATTTCGAGGGCAATCTATCAGCTTATGCCCCATTTTGCAACAACCATAACAAGCACCGGTATTCCTCAAACATGGGCCACCATAACTCTTACCACACTTTGGATACAATCAAGAAGAGCCACACCCCTTAAATCTTGGGCCCTTGGAAGATCATTTGCAACCCTTTTATCAAATGCATGAGTAGTCCTTTGGCCTTGATGGAACTAGCCACTCCTTTGGAACTTAACCTAAAAACGGGCCCTCTTGGCCTCATGCCCCCTTCGCTTCCTCAATTTCTCATTTTCCATTTGTTCGGCATAGGTCATCAAACATGACAAGTCCATATGACTAATCAACATGGTGGATTGGGCATTTTTCACTAACCAAGTTGAAGACACCCATAAAAATTTTGTTCATTCTCGACCTTGAGTCGGCAATCAAGTTAGGAGCAAACTTTGAAAGTTGGATGAACTTGAGAGCATACTCCCTCACACTCATGGACTCTTGTCTCGAATTCACCAACTTAGCTTCCCTAAGTTCAAGGGGGAAGAACCAACTAAGGAATGTCACCTTGAACTCCTCCTTAAGCACCACATAGCCCACTCCCTTCTCTTCCTTCCATTGGCTATAACATATTCGTGTTATCCCTTTGAGTTAGTAGGCCTCCAACTCCGTCTTATCCTCCTGCCTCACACCCATGACAAACAAAATTTTGTAGACCTCATAAATGAACTCTTAGGGATCATCACTACCTTTGACCCATGGAATTCCGGGGGATGCATTCTCATTAAGACTCTTACTCGAGAAGCCAGTGTAGGAGCACGAGGGGCTTGAGCCCCTTGGTTGGCTAGACTAGCCACCACTTGTGCAAGCAAGGTGAGAGCATCCCTAAGCTCTCCATTAGTCGATTTCTCCTCAGGCGTGCGGGCTCGTCTTCACCTCGTATTAGGCATGATCTAGCATGACAAAGAACAATCATTAGGGGGAAAGCTTACTTCAACTTTATAGAACGACTTAGAACATGAAGAAGGGAAACATTTCCCAAATACCTCATAGCCTCTTACTCATAGTTGTGGTGCATAACACAATCATGAATAAGACTCTAATCAATGCGGTGTGTTAGACTCCAAGGGTCTAACAACCTAGTGCTCTGATACCACCTTTGTCACGACCCAAGCAAAGGGCCTAGACGTGACCGGCGAATTGGGAACCCAAAGGAACCCCAAATAAGCCTTATAGCATATCATTACACATCCTTGGTCGCGAAAGCAATTAGAATGACAATAAGAGATAAATGTAAACAATAGGAAATCGGGACTAAGGATAAACTTCCATGTCATAAACATCAAGAGTCAAGCTCATAGCATAGATATATAACATGTCCAACAACACCTTTACTACATAGATAAGAGTGGGGGCCAAGACAAAGCAACCGGCCTCACCCTCATAGTCAATACATAAGTCAAAGAGAGAGTCTTAATACATAGCAATAGAAAATAAGTAACGTCCCCGGAATGGAGGACTCGCCAACAATCTTGATAGAAGTCGTACTAGCCACGTGGAGGAGAATGATCAAGTGGTACACTGGTTGCTACATGGTGACATCATGTAGGCATAGAGTATGTGTTAGTACGTGTGAATGTATTAAGTATGTAGTATGCAAAGCAACAAAAGGCAGGTATCAAGGCAAAATGCATAATCATAAGCAATGAATAACATACTAATAATATGGCATGTGTGAATGATGCTTGAAGTAAAATCATACTTATTTAGTTCATAATACAAGTGTAAGGAGTGACCACAATAGTGCAAGCCAAGACCTACCACCCCCTTGGATAGGCTTATGAGGTACAAACCCCGTCATGAGGTTGATGGAGTACAAACACCCCACCGAGGTTGAGTGAGTACAACTCTCCCCCCCAGCAAGGTTGATGGGTCCCAAACACCAACCAGGCTACTTGGGCCTACCACCCCCTAATCTAGGCGACCAAGGTACCAATCCCTCGATATGTTACCCGGGCCTACAACTCCTCCCCCCCTCCCCTTCCCCCCCGAGCTAGGCTTGGTCATCCCCAACAATATATGGAGATAATATCATATACGTATACACTCCTTTAATCGTCATACACATACATTCCTTTTCATTATAATTCCATCATAATTTCATTATCTATTGTCATTCAACTCATAAGACATACATTGGACCTTCAATTTCTCAAGAATCCATAATTGGACATTTTATCAACACTTAGAGAGTGTGTGATTCTAGTGTCAAACCATGCAATTCAAGAGTGAAATCATGCTTAAAAAGATAGTGTAAAACCATCAATAGATACTAGGTAACAGCCTCTAACAATATACATCAAGATCCTTCATCAATTCTCACCATAGAACGTAGATTCATGGCTCTAAACATAGCAAAACAGCCACAATTTTATAAATCTCAACATAGTATGCAGTGATTTTCATAATAAATAAGACCCATGAATAAATCATCTTTAAATCATACATTTTTTTTAAAAAAAAGAAGCTTGGGCATCATGGGTGAAAGGAAACCATGAAAGAAACCCCCATACCTTAGCTTTGGAGATGAATTTGATGAACACTGGAGATGGAGACTTGAAGATTGAGAGAAAATCCTTAGATCAGGAGAGAGTTTTGAGACTTAGGTTTAGGAGATAAAATATTGACTAAGTGTTTGAATGAGTATTGTGGAGTGTTTAGACTGATATTAGGGTGAAAAATGGCTAGGTATATGCATATTCACGTTTGGGGACACTTAGGCCCAAGACTTAAAAGCCTTGGACCGCAAGAAATATAACTGGGCAGAACTTACATAGGTTCGCAGTTGGTCTGCGATACAGACCTATCACGGAGGACAAATTTACACTAGTGCGCTATAGCTACGCGTCGTGGCACTGTCGCGGATCGATTCTGGAAATCAAAATTTTGGAAATTTTAAATTGCTATTCGTTTGCTCTAAAATCAGGGTTAGACCCTTTTCCTCCTAATTTTGACACCCTGAACAAAAATATGAAGTCGGATTTTTTATATCGCGTACAGATTTTGAGACATATAGAAATTACAATTTGGGGAACTTCCAAGGCACCATCTCAGGCACTTTTTGGGGTCGTTTCATCTATTTACCCTCTTGTACAAACTAAAGCTCACTAGCAGAAGACAAGTATGTTACAATCTCTACCCTCATGTGAAATGTAATGCCTACTAGAAGGGCTCAAGTCTATGCATTGTTTTTACCCTCTAGTTAAGGTATATTCCTATGTAGGGGTCAAGTATGTGAATGAGTTACTCATGGCATGTTATAATGTCTTTACAAGTTATTCATGTGATGAGAAAGTTTGTGAATTTTTCAAGTATTCCGTGGGATTAAACTTAGCACCAATTGAGGCTTAATATGGGGGCTCGACTCAAGAGGGTCCTTATATAAAATCTTGGTCTCTTAACTATGTGCAACCATAGATTTATATTATTTCCTTAAATGGGCTTTACTAGTGGATCCATCTAGGACAAGTTATCCACTATGTGGGGTTAAGTATGGTTTACCTTAGCGAGTAGACTACTCCTTCTCCGGTGGGGAGACGTGAATCGGGATTCCAAGTAGTAGCTCGCTTGGTCTTATATGTCGATGAAGGTCTCCTCTATAACGACCCTAAAAAGTGCCTAAAAATGTGCCTCGGAAGTGCCCAAAATCGTAACTTCCATGTGTCTCAAAATCCGTGCGTGATATCAAAAATCTGACTTCATATTCTTGTTCAGGGGGTCATTTTGAGTGGAAAATGTGTCTAACTTCAATTTAAGAGCAAACGATTATCAATTTTGATTTTCCAAAAATGCAAATTCCAGTGGGGTTTACGCGCCAATGTTAAAACTGGTGCAGATTTTTGACTTCGGTCCAAGACTTTTAAGTCTTGGGCCTAAGTGTTCCCAAACGTGAAAATACCTATACTTAGCCATTTTTCACCCTCATATCATTCTAAAAATTCCCCAATACTCATTCAAATAGCTAGCCAAATATTTTACTCCTAAACTCAAGTCTCAAAACCATTTCTAGATCTTAAGGATTGCACTCAAGCTTCAAGTCTCCATCTCCAATCTTCATCAAGTTCATCTCCAAAGCTAAGGTATGAGGGTTTCTTTCATGGGTTCCTTTCACCCATGATAATCAAGAATCTTTTTACTTAAATTTACATGATATAACAATGATTTACTCATGGGTCTTATTTATTATGAAAATCACTGCATACTATGTTGGGGTTTATAAAACTCCGATTGTGTTGCTATGTTTTGAACTAAGAAACCAAGATCTATTATAAGATTGGATGGAATGTTTTGATGTTTATTGCATGAGGGTGTTACCAAGTATCTATTGAAGGTTTTACATTGAATTTTCTAGTATGATTTCACTCTTGAATTGCATGGTTTTACACTAGTACTACACACCCTGTTAGTGTTTGATAAAATGTTCGGTTATGGTTTCTTGGAGAATTGAAGGATCAATGCATGTCTTATGAGTTGAATGACTATATGATGATAAAATGATGATGAAATGAATGTCTGTATATGGTATTCTCTATATAGTGTTGGAATGTGACCATGCCCTACTCAGGGGTTGCGCGTCGGGTAACCTTGTCAAGGGATTCGTTCCTTGATAACCTATCGAGGGTTTGTACTCTGGCACCACGGGTAGTAGGGTGCGACTATCCGTCAACCTTGTTGGCAGTTCGTACCTATCATCTTATCGGTGAGTTCGTACTCTGGCACCACGGGTGTTAGGGTGCGATGATCCACCAACCTATCTGGGGTTTTGTACTCCGGCACCGCGGGTAGTAGGGTGCGACGATCCACCAACCTATTGACGGGGTTTGTACCTCAATCACCAAGGGTGGTAGGGTATGACAATCCACCAATAGTTTAATGATCTTTTCTTATACATATGTTATGTCCTATGTAAGCATGTTTTACTTAAACATTAATCATACATGCCATATTGTTACTATGCTAGCTATTGTTTATCTCAATGCATTTTAACTATGGTGCCTATCTCTTGTTGAATTTTATCCTACATACTTAGTATATTTAAACGTACTAACATATACTCTATGCCTACATGATGTCAACATGTATGAACCAGAGCACCGCTTGATCATACTCCTCCTCCATGTGGCTAGTTCGATTCTCCTACAAGCTTGTTGGTGAGTCCTCCATTTCGGGGATGTTGCTTATTATCTCTTGCTATGTATTAAGACTATCTTTCTTTTGGTTATGTATTAACTATGAGGGTGAGATAGGTTGCTTGTCTTGGCCCCCGCTCTTATCTATGTAATAGAGGTGTTTTTGAACATGTTATGTATCCATGCCTGAGCCTAGACTCTCTTTTTTTTTTCTTGATGTTACGATAAGAAAGTTTATCCATAGTCCTAATTTCCCTTGTTTATGCTTTTTTATATTGTCATTTTAATTGCTTTTGCGATAAAAAATGTGTAATGATATGCTATGAGGCTTATTTGGGGTCCCTTCGGGTTCGGTCGTGAAAAACATAGTCTCTAGGCCCTAAGCTTGGGTCGTGACAAAGATGGTATGAGAGCACTAGGTTGTTAGATCCTCAGAGTCAAACACGCCACATTGATTAGAGTATTATTCATGGTTGTGTTGTGCACCACAACTATGAGTAGGAGGCTGTGAGACGTTTTAGGAAATGTTTCCCTTCTTACTGTTCTAAGTCATGCTATAGAGTTAAAGTAAGCTTTCCTCCCCTAACGCTTGCTCTTTTCTATGCTAGATCATGCCTAACATGAGAGGAAGTTGAGCCTGCACGTACGAGGAGCAACCGGCCTATGGAGAGCTTAGGGATGCTCTCACCTTATTTGCACAAGTGGTGACTAATCAAGCCAATCAAGGATCTCAATCCCCTCATGCTCCTACACCGGCCTCTCGGGTGAGAGACTTCATGAGAATGAATCCCCCAGAATTCCATGGATCAAAGGTGAGTGAGGACCCTCAAGAGTTTATTGATGAGGTTTACAAGATTTTGTCTATCATGGGTGTGATGTCGGAGGATAAGGTGGAGTTGACAGCCTACCAACTCAAAGGGGTAGCTCAAATATGGTACAACCAATGGAAGGAAGAGAAGGGAGTCAACGATGTGGTGCTTTGGGAGGAGTTCAATGTGGCCTTCCTTAATTGATTCTTCCCCCTTGAACTTAGGGAAGCTAAGTTGGGATATGAGTGTGAGGGAGTATGCCCTCGAGTTCAACAAACTTTCAAAATATGCTCCACATTTGGTAGCCGACTCAATATCTAGGATGAACAAATTTGTGATAGGTGTGTTCAACTTGGTTAGTGAGGAGTGTTAGTTCGCCATGTTGATTAGTGACATGGACTTGTCACGTTTGATGACCTATGGTGAGCAAATGGAAGAGGAGAAATTGAGGAAGAGGAGGGGTCACGAGGCTAAGAGGGCCCATTTCGAGGGTAAGGTCCAAATGGGTGGACGGATACACCAAGGCCAAGGGTCCTCTCATGTTTCTTATAGGGGATTTGCCAATGACTTCCCAAGGTGTTGGTGTTGTGGTTCCTAATGAGGTCTCTCCTAGGTGTGGTAAAGGTCATAAGGGCCCATGCTTGAGAGATACTAATTCATGCTTTGGTTGTGGAGAAGTGGGTCACAAAAAGGTGGATTGCCCTCGAAATCGCAACAAGGGCAAAAAGGTTCGTCCACAAGGTGATAATGCAGTTCCTTTAGGGAGAGGTGGCTGACAAGATGGTGTTTAAGGAACAATTGGTTTTATGCTATGGATAGGAGGCAAGGGATGGATGAGGTCCCCGATGTCGTTACCAGTATATTGAAAATCTTTGAATTTGATGTGTATGCATTGATTTATCCTGGTGCCACTCTTTTTTTTGTTATCCCCTTTGTTGCCAAATAGTTCCATTGACCCCGAGTTGTTGCATAAGTCATATGAAGTGTCTACTCCTATTGGTGCATCTATTGTTGCTAGAAAAGTTTATAGAAGTTGTCCTATTTGCATCTTGCATAAAATATTGTCTTGTGATCTTGTTGAGTTAGATATGGTTGATTTTGATATTATTCTTGGGATGGATTGGTTGCATGCATACTATGCTTCTATTGATTATAGAACCCGTAGGGTCAAATTCTAATTTCCAAATGAACCCATCCTTGAGTGGGAGAGTCAAGATATGGTAGTCAAGGGTAGATTCATCTCTTGCATTACAGCCCGTAAATTGTGTCTTTACCATCTTGTGAGGGTTAGGGATGTGGAGTGTAAAACCCTTTCCCTAGAGTCGGTTCTGATTGTAATTGAGTTTCTTGATGCCTTCCCAAATGACCTTCCCAGTGTTCCTCCCGAAAGGGAAATAGGCTTTGGCATAGACCTCTTCCTCAATACTCAATCCATTTCTATTTCCCTTTACCGTATGGCCCCGGCAGAGTTGAAGGAGTTGAAGAGCAATTGAGGGACTTGTTGGAGAAGGGGTTCATTAGGCCTAGCCAATCACCTTGGGGTGCACCAGTGTTGTTTGTGAAAAAGAAGGATGGGTCCCTTAGGATGTTTATTGACTACCGTTAACTCAATAGGGTCACCATTAAGAATAGGTATCCTCTTCCAAGGATTGATGATTTTTTTGACCAATTGCAAGGAGCTACCCATTTCTTTAAGATTGATCTTCGGTCCGGGTATCATCAAGTGAAGGTGATGGAGCGTGTGACCTGATATTTACATTCCACCAAGAAAGTGGTCGTTATCAGCAATTAACATAACAAAAGAGGTAGGATCGGATCCACAGAGCATAGGGTTTGACTAAAAGAATTCACTATCATTAATTTCTAGCATTTATAACTAAAATCTCAAGGGGGCGGGGATTGTGATTCAAGATAAAGAAAAATAAACACTATACTACGATGTGGGAAAACACTCAATTTTAGGGACAACTTGGGAATTTTGTTCCCAATGGTTTGTTGACTCTACTAACCTAGATAACATAACTACAATTAGAGATTCGCATGCAGGATGGTAACGTAGGTTCTTCCAGCCCTCTTTTGAAGGTGAAGGTCGAATTTCACCATGGCACTTGGTCAACAACCATGGTGTGCCAACTAACTATTACCTATTGTCCCAGTCAACCTCCCTCTGGGCAGGTTTGGTTGATTAGACGAGAACACATCAATCGAATCCTATCATCTATTTCTCTTATCCTCTTTGTCACTACCTTGGTCAGGATCGTGATAGTAGGCGGGATTTGGTGTTGGCCACCACCAAACAACAATCATAACAAAGAGAAATAGACAATACATGCAAAACCCCAATAATAGAAATGCACTAACCTAGGTCATCTCAAGTCAAATACCCATGGTTCCCACAACCCCAAGTTATGGGTGCTTAGCTACTCATGGCTAAGGTGAAACCAACAAAAATGCAAATAAAAGACATGATTGAGAATTTTACCCAAAGAAATGAAGGTTGAAGACATCACCAATTGCAAACCAAAAGCTTGATAGATTGATAATAAGCACAAAAGCAAGATTTGCAGTCCTCAAAATTGGATTTTCCAAGAGAAAATGATAAGTTAAGCTAAAACCCTAAAAGTTGCATTGAGAGTATCTTCAAAGATGATGTTTTCTCCTCAAATTTAGAATCTCCTTGATAAAACCCTAACTAAAACTATCTATAGTGTTTACAAAATAATCCCAAAAACTATACAGAAAAGACAGTTGGCAGCTGGTACACCTCGCAGGTACGACTCGTAGGGTGACTGACGAGTCGTAATCGGGGTCTCGTATCAGGTTCTTGGCATCTTGGGCTCAACTAGTATGACCCACTAGTACAAGTTATACTCATATTCTCCTCTCATAGTCTAGGCCTTCAGTTGTTGATCCAAAGTTTGGGCTCTCTAGTTCTTGCTAAGGTAACCTATACGAGTCGTAGTGAGACTTAGGACTCGTAGGGTGGCCTCGCAGGGTTGACCTCCACTTAGCAGATTTTTTATCTTTTGGTCTCTATTTCTTTCTATGATAGTAACCTATGACTCGTAGCATGGGCTACAACTTGTAGGTGAACTCGTACGTCCTATGCTTCAACAAAATATGCAATTTTTCTCCAACATCATGCCAACCTAACTTTTATGCAAGAACAGCACAAAGACACATAAAAACCATACGAAGTCGCATTAAGAACTCAAAAAATCCCTTATTTTAGGCATCAAATGTGTTGTATTTTGACAGCACATCAATACCCTCAACTTAGAATTATTGCTTGTCCTCAAGTGACGACACAATCTACGCAGACACTGAGAAATACGTAGCAGCTATACCAATGGCATATACATCTTTCACTCTAATCCAGGTACCTAACTATCATTTTCAAAAACCAGGATGTGAAGCTACTAAGCACAACAAAACATGATGATGAATCTGGCAACCCAACTATGATAAGCTAAGGACCATCAACCATTCACAATTACTGATGTAGCCATATGCTAATCAAGTAGTGTAAATGCCCTCAAAGAAAAAAGTCCCTCTCACTCACTCAAGAAGCATTTAGAATTAAGGGACTGAGGAAGCATTCTCAGTCTCACAAATGAATTCATGCACAACAACTAAAACCATAGGCTTGCCTCTATACTTATCTTCTGGGTTTGGTGACAAAGTGGATTTGGATCACTTTAGGACTTAAGGGCTTGTAACCTAGGTTTAGGGGGCTTTGGTGTGGCATTTTAGGCAAGTAGTGACTAAAAGCTATCCTTGAACCATGTTGACCAACAGTTTTTGCTTTCATAACGCAACTTTTTTCATTAAATCCACCCTTATTCTCCTTCTTCAAACTTTTCTCGAGTGTTTTCTTTCTATTTTCAGTTGTGCCTTATTTCTGCAATCAATTCTTGCTACTTTTTCTCAACTTAAGGCACTTTTCCTTTCTTTTTCTTCACTCGATTTATGATTTTTCATTTCTTTCTTTATTTCCCAACTAACCACCTCATTATTATTGCTTTACCACAATAAGGGCCACCCTCAACTTAGGCTTTTAGCCTAGGGTGAAGTACACAATATCTATTCCCCAAACAAGCGCCACAATTTTTAGCCACCCTCAACTTAGGCTTTTAACCTCAATTAAGGTTCACATGTTCAAGGATAGACCAGGGCCAATATCAAGGTATTTCATCAAACAAGGTTAAGCTAGTAA
>JAPFFP010110926.1:0-18652 GCA_026153255.1 Solanum medicagineum
AAACTTTAATTTACATAGTCTACAAAGCCTCTAGATAAGGAAAAGTATCTAATAAGGGTCGGGACAAGCCCCGCCTCAACTAACTATACAATACAAGAATATAAGCTCTAGATACACAAAGCTCCGAACGAACCTGAAGATTGGTAACAGCAGCTAGATATCCTGAACTCCTACTGGAGATCTACTAGCACCTGCACCTGCAGCATGAAATGTAGGTCCCCCATAAGGAACGTCAGTACCAGATAATGTACAGAATATGTAAGGCAGGAAATACACTATATATAGTAACAACTCAAATGAAACTAGGCACTGGTGTAGGAGAAGAGACCACCCTTAGTTATACTGTGGGATCATGTACTTTATGTTCTTTTTATTAGTTTGCCTTTACTGTATAATCTATGCACAATAAGTAATACAAATGACCAGCTGATCAATGGTAAATCTATATCGGATCGGCCCTGGCTAGGCTCTTCCTTTCACCCCTTAGTCTATCCCCATCATAGGATCGACCCTGGCTAGGTGATTCTTCCACCCCTCGGGTTACCACCCATCAATAAGCAATATACTTTATCTTTCAATTATTTTTGAGATGATTCTTTTCATGGTCATAATATTGGAATGGGAGGACTATAGATACAATATGCGACATGAAAATAATCACAAAAGACAACACCATAATGAAAGAAGTAGGTTGCACAAATAATGAAATGCATAGGAGGTAGAACAACACAGGAACTTTATTTAGTAGAACGAACTCGTGTATCTTGGTATCCAAGTATGTATGCAGGCTTGCAAGTGACTATGTATGGGAGCATATGAACATGTGAAAGAGTGGAGACATGGACTTTTGTTATGTCAGAGTAGATAAGAGCCTCTATGTACCAAGGAAGAACCTAGGTTTCATGTCAAGTAATACGAAATTGAGTAGCCTTACATACCTCGTTGTATTACCTCGTTACTACCTTGGATTGACTGCTTTTTCCCTCAAATATTTATCTACAATATATAAGGAAATAAGACTAGTATTAGCAGCAAAGAAACTCTTCTTGGCAGCCCAATATCATAAAAACTTACACCCGGGCAACAAGCTTATAATTAGCGACCCAAAGGCATTCCTTCAACCTTTTCACTTATAATCATATTTTCTAACAACAATTCTTATGTACATGTCATATACATCTTGTTTTAGACCCTTAATAGTCTTACAACAGTTCACAAGGTACAAGACATAACAATCTTGAATAACACACAAACAGGCACCATCACATTCGTATTCTCGCTACATTTCGACGTCAACAATCCCGAACCTATTTCAACTTTACCCAAACTATCCTCAAAACATCTATACATAAAAATAGCCTTAAAATCGTGTCAGAACAGTACCAAAGCATTCATGAAGGATGTGAGGCAATATCCTTCCATCCATCAGCCCACAAGTTCCAATCAAAATCACACTTAAGATAGCACAATAAAACTCATTTTTAAATGAAACAAAATCAGGGTAGCAACCTTAGTTAATATCTATAACTTAAGTAATGTTAAGAACACCAACACCTTTTCATAATACAACCCACAAACCATGGAGAAATCACTTAAAAAAAAGGAAAGTGTGCAGCAACTTTCTTAACACATGCTGTCCAACCTTTGTTCACAAGCATAACTAGCATATATTTCTTGTTTGTCATGGGATAAGCATAACAAATACATGGACATTTCAATTTATCGTAGCTTTCAAGATTCATGTTTCGTTCAACAACCCTAGAGGGTTGTATTGACTGCCTTGTGAAGTGAAGTAAAGAGAAAAAAAGAGTCTATGGGAAAGCTGAAATTTGTTCCAAAGTGAAATGACTTAAGGGGCTGTTTTGAGCCCTTTTAAAGGGTCTCTTTGGCCCACATTCTCTTGAGCTTTTGACCACATATAAATACATATTAATAATGTAGTGATGCAGCATCTTGGCCCTCAGACTTGGGCCTAAATGGGTCTTAAAGTTGATGGGCCTTGGCTGCCCATTTTCCTAATTCCTCTTCACTTAGTTTGGGTTCAATTAGTCGAGTGGGTTGTGATGTACTTGGGCCCTTTTATTATTCATCTTGGGCTTTAAGTATTGTCCATTTACAATGGTAAACACGAGCTAAAGTTACACTCTTAACATGGACTTTATTCATAATCGGACTTGGACAAATTGGACGTCGGGCCTCGTCTCCGTTTAGCTAGCAAATTTAAGCTAAGAACATAGGTGATTCACCTTCTAGCTTCTTGAGTCCTACAAGCACCTCCATTCTCTCACTTTATTTAGGGCCATGATCTCCGTAATTTGACATAAATCTTGTATGCAATCAATCCTCTTAAGCGTTAGACGCATATATCGCCCTCTAGCATGAGATTCAAGCCTAGTTTTTCTTATTTGATCGCTAGAGGATGTATGGTGGGTAAATTGGTATCTGTTATAATAACTTGTCCCCATCACTATAGATAAGTCAATTAATTCATGATTCTGACCTTTTAAGTGGATAGCCAAGACAATAAGAAACCTAAATGATTTTATGGAATCAAATCCAGGTAAGTAGAACTCTCGAAATTGATCTTGGTACAACGGGTTAATTTTAGAACATCATAGGTTGAAAGTGTGTAGCGAAATAGGGACTTTGGATGCGAATTACGAGTTTTCTCTCTCCGTGAAATCTATCATGGTGGAATTATTCCCTCTATGTCAGTGCCACCATCATGGGATAAGTGGCCACCACGGAAAGAGAAGTCACAAATTTAAGTCAAAAACTTTTAAAAATTATTTTTATTTCTCCCACCTCATCTTTAAAAGCCCAGAAGCATCAAAGGATAGGTTCTCTTCAATTTTTCTCTAGTTTCATTGTCAAAGATAAGTTAATCATTCCTCTAACTCATAATTAATTTTCAGACTTTAGAATGTAGGGAAATTTTCATAGGAGAAGAATTCGACCTGTAATTAAGAAAGACCCTAGTCGGGGGAGATGATAAAGAAAGTGGCCAAGATTTAAAATTTTGATATAATTAGGGCATTTTAGGTCACTTTTTATGGTTGATTGTAATTCTTGTTTGTTTCAGATCAAGAACAGGCTAAGACTTTGGAAAAAAGGGAAAACTCCAGTTCTTTAGAGTTTTCTAGGCTGATTATGAAGTAAGTGATGGTTTTTATATCTCCCTTTCTGTTATATTTGCTTGCTACATACTTCCTTAGTAATTTTGCATGGATATGAATAGTGAATAATGATATGAATATAATAAATTATCATGCCTCGAGAGGATACCTAAGTGTAGTCAATACTCAGAAACCATTGTTGTTTCCCATGTGAACCCCTTGGTTCAATTCACTCATTCAATCAGCGGAAGACTCAATAAAATTATGAAAAATACCTGAGTGGGAATTAATCCATCACATCAAAATAGTTTCAATATTTTCAATTTAAGAATAACCTAATGTCTCTATTTAATAAATAATAATATCTTTCAAAATCAACACTAGAAAAGATAGCAAACTTCACTCTAATTCTATCAACCATAGTCTATAAAGTCTCTATGAACTCATAAGAAGGTACTAGAACAGGCCTACGACAACCTTAAAAGATGTACTCAACTAAAGAAAAAACCAAATAAATTTGATCCCTCTAAAAGCAATGAGGTCTTATCACTAGAAGGAAGGAATGAATCTTCAAAGCTTCCAAGAAGGTCTAAGATCAAGTGGCTCAAGGTGATCAAGGCCACTAAAGAACTCCATAAGGTGGTGCCCCCAAAAATAACAGGTTATATGATTTGCATGCTCGTTAGGAAGTAGAGGAAACTCTAGATGTTGTGACTGGTATGTTAAAAGTCTTTGATTTCGATGCTTATGCTTTGCTTGATACAGGTGCTAATTTATCTTTTATGACTCCTCTTTTGGCTGTTAAGTTTGGATTGAGTTCTGAAATTCTAAGGGAGCCCTTTTCAGTTTATACTCCCGTAGTTGAGTCTATTGTTGCCCAAAAAGTCTATCAGAGTTAACCTGCCACTATTTTTCATAAAGTTCTTCAGTACAATCTTATGGAACTTGAGATGTTTAATTTTGATATCATTCTCGGGATGGATTGGTTGCATGCTTCATATGCCTCTATAGACTGTAAAACCCAAAAAGTCAAGTTCCAATTTTCAGATGAGCCTGTTCTTTAATAGAAGGGTAGTGACTCCGCTATAAAAGGTCAGTTTATTTCCTATCTCAAAGCCTAAAGGATGATTTCTAAGGGGAGCATATTTCATATTGTAAGGGTTAGAGATGTGGAGTCTAAATCACCTACTCTTGAATAAGTTCTGGTGGTTAATGAGTTTCTGGATGTGTTTGTCGAAGATTGGTCTAGTATTGCTCCAAAAGGGAAGTAGACTTCGACATGGATCTCTCCTGGATATTAATCCTATCTCTATTCCTCCTTATCGTATAGCATCGGCTGAGTTGAAGGAGTTGAAAGATCAATGAAGGATTTGCTGGAGAAAGACTTCATTAATATTTCCATAGGGTGCTCAGGTATTATTTGTAAGAAAAAAAGATGTGAAACACCCCAAAATGTGCCCGAAAATTTGTCTCAAAATTGCCTATAGTCATAATTTTCTTATATCTCAAAATTCGTGCGTGATATCAAACTTTTGACATCATATTCTCGATCAGGGAGAAAAATTGAGTGGGAAATAGGTCTAACTTTGATTTTAGAGCAAGCGCAGTGAAATTTTATTTTCCCAAGTTTGCGCAAAACAATGGCAGTTTGCGTTGGCTCCACGACGCTGAGCCATCGCGGAGCAGTGTATTTTATTGCCATTTTTCTTGTTTTGGCCTAAGGCCTTGGGGTCTTCGGCCTAAGCCTTCCTATGTATAAAAACATCTATACTTAGTCATTTTCCAATCCCATATAATTCAAGACATTCCCCAAAACCCTATCAAACACTTAGCCAAATATTTCACCCCATTTCAAGTGTCCCAAGCTCACTTTCGGGTCTTAAGAAATTCATTCGAGCTTCAAGTTCTCATTCAAATCTTCATCGAGGAAATCTCCAAAGTTGAGGTACGTGGGTTTTAACCATTGGGTCCTTTCACCTATGGTTCCCAATCTTCTTTTTCATGTAAATTGCATGTTCTCAAGTTGATTATTTATAGGTATCTACTATTATGAAGTTTGAATATAAACTATGTTGGGGTTTCATAAAATGTGATTGTTAGAGCATGTTTTAAGCTATGAATCTATGATCTATTTTGAGATTTGATGAAGGATTTTAAAGTATATTGCATGATTGTGTTACCAAGTGTTGGTGGGTTAATTTACATTAAGTTTTTTCACATGAATTCACTCTTAAATTGCATGATTTTGAACTAGCATTATACATCGGCCAAGTGTTTAATAAAATGTCTAGTTTAGGGTTCTTGAGATATTAGTGATTTATTGCATGGCCTATGAGTCAAGTGACTTTATGATGATGAAAGTAATGTATTATGTGTTGACTTCATGAAAAGTACCTATAGTATTGCAAATTGACCACACCTTGTTGAGCGGGTGTTATACCTCAACCACTATGATGGAGGGTGCTATGTTTATCTACCAGTTAAAGTGTATACACCTTGACCACAATGACGGAGGGTGCTATGTCCATGTACCAGTTAAAGGGTATACACCTTGACCACTATGATGGGGGGTGTTCTGCTCATCTACCATGCTGAGGCATATATGCCTTCGACCACTTTAATGGGGAGGTGCTATGCCCATCTACCAATTGAGGGGTAGATACCTCAATCACCTTCCAAGAGGGTGGTAGGCCTTCGATTCCAAGTACTAGTTGCTTGGTCTATGATGATGGTCGCTTTCTACACATGTATTATGTTCTATATAAGCATGTTTTACTTCAAACATTGATCATGCCTGTCATGTTACTAATATACTATCTCTTTCTTATGATTGTGCATTTTGATTAAGTTGTCTATCTCTTGTTGCATTACATTCTACTTACTTAGCACACTCAAACATACTAATGCATACTCTATGTCTACATGATGTTACCATATAAGAAGCAAAGCCCCTCAAGATCATCCACCCTGTGGCTAGTTGACTATTTTAAAGATAAGCTATTGGTGAGTCCTCAAGTTCGGGGACACTAGGTTTGCACTCTTACTTTTGCTCTTTCCTTATGTTGCACTTTGATACAAAAGGGTAAGCCTGGAAAGTGTCTTGGGCCTCACCCAATCTATGCTACAGGTGTTGTTGGACGAGTTATATAATTATGCTTAAGCTTGACAATTTTGATGATCTATACTATTAAAGATTCCCTTAGTCCCTCTATCATTATTTCTATTCTCTTATTGTAGTTTAATTGCTTCCGCGACCAAAGATGTGTAAATGATATGCTAACAGGCTTGTTTGGGGTCCCCTTTGGGTTCTCATTCGTCGTGTCACGTATAGGCCCTAGGCTTGGGTCGTGAACAAATGGGTCTCTTTGGATGTGCATTTATTATAGGAAATTGAATAAGGTGGCCATCAAGAATAAATAATAGTTGCCAAGGATCAATGACTTATTTAATCAACTATAAGGGACAATTATTTCTCAAAGATTGACCTTCATTTCGATTATCTTCAATTGAAGGTTTGGGAGTGTGACATTCCTAAAAAGGCTTTTGGAAGTAGATATGGACCTGTTAAATTTGTGGTTATGTCATTTGGTCTGATTAATCCTCCAACTGTGTTTATAGATCTTATAAACTGGACTTTCAAGCCATTTCTTGATCATTTTGTGGTTGTCTTCATTGATGATATCCTTATTTATTCCTGAAGTGGATGGGATAATATGGATCATTTTAGGTTAGTCTTTAGACTTTGAGAGAGATGCAATTGTATGCTAAATTAAGCAAATGTGAGTTTTGTTTGGGTGAAGTAGCTTTTCTACGTCACGTGGTACCTGGTGATGGTATTAAGCTTTTCTTGGTCAAGTGGTATCGGATATTTGAAGTTTTCTTGGGTTTGGTCGTTATTATAGGAGATTTCTTGAAGATTTCTCATCCACTGTGTCTCCATTGATTAAGTTGACTTGAAAGAAAGCCAAGTTTGTATGGCCGGATGAATGTGAGAAGAGCTTTCAAAGTTTGAAAGAATGACTTAAATTGGCTCCTACTTTGACTCTACCAGATGGCTTAGATGGGTTTGTGGTATATTATGAGGCTTCTCAGGTTGGGTTTAATGGTATATTGTGAGGCTTCTTAGGTTAGTTTTGTGTGCTTGTGTAACTTGGCAAGGTGATAGCTTATGCATCAAGGAAATTGAAGGTGCATGAACGGAATTACCCGACTCATAATCTTGAGCTAGCGGTTGCGGTGTTTTCTTTGAAAATATGAAGACATTATTTGTATGGAGTTCATGTTGACGTCTTCACTAATCACAAGAGTTTGCAATATGTGTTCACCCAAAATGGATATTAACTTGAGGCAAAGAAGGTGATTGGAATTCCTTAAAGACTATGATGTGAGTGTTCAATATCATCCTGACAAGGCAAATGTCATAGTCGATGCTCTCAGTAGACTATCTATGAGGAGTGTGGCTCATGTTGATAAAGAAAAGAAAGAGTTGATAAAAGATGTTCACCATTTGCCTAGTTTGGGTGTTAGATTGGATAACTTTTATGAGGGTGGTATTTATGTTCAGAATGGGGCTGAATCTTCTGTGGTTGTGGACGTCAAGGCTAAATAATATTTTGACCCATCCTTGGTTTAGTTGAAGAAGCTGGTTGTTGAAAAAAAGATAGAGATTTTCTTCCAAGGGGGAGATAGTGTACTTCAGTATCAAGATCGGTTGTGTGTTTCAGATGTTGATGGTCTTAAAGTTGTGATCATGAGTAAAGCCCATAACTCTCATTATTCCATACATATAGGATCCATCAAAATGTATTGGGATTTGAGGTAAGCTTATTCGTGGCACAACATGAAGAAAGACATAGCCAAGTTTATATCCGAGTGTCCTACTTGTCAATAACTAAAGGTAGAGCATTAAAGGACTCGCAGTTTGGCTCATGATATTGAGATTCCTACTTAGAATTTGGAAGATGTGAACATAGATTTTGTGATTGGTTTACCCAAAATCCCAAAGTAATTTGATTCAATTTGGGGGGTTGTTGATCAGATATCCAAGCGGTTAATTTCCTACCGGACAAGACTCCTTCGCCAAAGATTATTCAAGGGTGTATATCTAATAGTTGGTGAGGTTGCATGGTGTGCCTATATCTAAAATATAGTATCGTGGCACTCAATTTACTTCTCACTTTTGGAGATCATTTCAAAAATGGCTTGACACTAAGGTGAAGTTAAGTACCGCTTTCCATCCTCAAACTGATGGACTGGCTGAGAGAATGATTCAAACTTTGGAGAACATGTTGAGGGCTTGTGTGTTGGAATTCAAGGGTAATTGGGATTTATATCTACCACTTATTGAGTTTTCTTACAACAATAAATTTCATGCTAGCAATGGTAAGGCACCGTTTGAAGTTTTATACGGTAGGAGGTGTAAGTCCGCGATGGGATGGGTTAAGTTAGGATAGGTGGCATTGAATGGCGCAGATTTGGTGTTGGAGGCCATAGAGAAGATGATGTTGATTAAGAGAGGTTGAAAACAGCTCAAAGTCGCCAAAAGTCTTATTCAAATGTTAGGAAGAGGGATCTTGACTTTCTTGTTGGTGATTGAGTGTACGTAAAGGTTTCACCCATGAAGGGTGTAATGAGTTTTGGTAAAAAGTGAAAATTTAGTCCCTGATATGTAGGTCTTTATGAGATTGTGGAGCGGATTGGGAATGTATCCTACAAATAGGATTTGCCTCTGGATTTGAGTTCCGTTCATCCAGTTTTCCATGTGTCTATGTTGAGGAAATTTATTGGTGATCCTAGTTCAATTGTGCCTTTGGAAGGTTTTGAGATTGAGGAAAACATGTCTTATGTAGAAGTCCCAGTTGAGATCTTTGATAGGCAAGTGAAGCGGCTTCGCAACAAGGATGTGACTTTGGCGAAAGTGCATTGGAGGAATCAACATGTGGAGCATGCTACATGAAAGGCGGTGTTAGACATGATGAAGTGATATTTCTATATTTTTCTAATCAACTCAAGCCTAAGGTATTAGGTTCTTCCTAATACAAATGGTCCTAATTCTTTCACTCTTGTCTTTCATGACATGACATCCATATATGTGCACAAAAATTATTTAAACGATGGTTTTTTAATATGAGTTTTAATGACTTTATGATTTCCAAGTGATGAGATATGCATTGTGTCTTTGTGTTGGGATGTTTGATGATTAATTCAATCCCTGTTCTAGCACATTCGAGGATGAATGTTCCTAAGGGGAATATGATGTAAGGACCCAGAGTATGTAAGGCCTTAAAGGTGCATGGAAATTTGGTTCCGAAATTTTTTTGACCAAGGTTACACCACAAGGGGACGGGTCGTGTGGCACCTCACTGGCCATGTGGAGGAGTCTTGAGGTGGCCCATGGCTTTGTGTGTAGAGTGCTTGAGCTCAAGTTAGAGTTCAATACCAACGCATCCCTCACTGAGCCTGCCACAGCTCATGTGACACCACACTGGATATGCAGTGGCTCCTGAGAGGAGCCTTGGGTTGGAAAGCCACACTTTAACTAAGGCACTTCACACACGAACCTCTAAATACGTTGTGTGATAACACACAGGTCGTGTGGCGGCCCATAAGGGTGTTGGCCTAAAAATTTTCGAAGTATGGAATCACCATCTTGGAACATGACCAGTGAAGATTTTTCGTAAGTAAGGTCACACGGACAGCCATATGGTCCATGTGACATCACATGAGTCGTAAGGCTCCATTTAGCAACCCTTGGCAATATTTTGAAACTCATTTTATTAATGAATTTCATGTAATTTTGGTTATTCCTAAGAGTCATTATGACTTTCTGACCTATCCTAAACCTCTCAAAAGACCTATACTCTTCTATATTCATTCAAATTCAATTCATACACTTAAAATATTCAAACTCTCTCATCTAAACACAAATGAGCCATTAGAGATTAGCTTGGAGCTTAAGAAAGGGTCTTCTTCTTCAATCAATTTCATCTTGATTCTTCTTAATTAGATAAGGTATGTGGGATTGATTCATGGTCCCTTTCAACCATGAATACCCCAAACTCTTCTACTCTTTGATTATATGAAACTACGCTTACTTTAGACATGGGTCTTTTAGATTATTGTTTATTTGATTTAATTGAGATATGGGCTATGTTTAATTGTTGTTACTAAAGTGATTTAATCCCTAATATGTTGAATTTTATGAATATTATGAAGATTTGAATGTGCAGTGTCCCATTAAAGATTGGTTTAAGAATGGGTAATCTAAATTGTGATATAAATATGAATTTACTTATGGGTTTACTTGAATTTCATGTTGTATTGTTGATTTAAATTTGGATATATATTGATCATGCTATTCTCATATTATTTATAACATTTGCATACATGAGCATTGGTCTTTATAAAGATTATGAAGTGGTTTAAATAAAATTATGTTTATAAATATGATTTTGAAGAAAAGTATGATTATGACACGACATGTGATCACATAAATATCTATGATATTGATCTTTGAGCAACTTTGGGTGTTTACACCAATATAATATATGTGAATGACCTATTTCTATGCATGAATATTTGAATTGAAGTATGATTTGGCTCTTTAGCCCAAGCTAGGGATGCAATGGCGCGGGTGCGGGGGCGGGTTGAGCTTAACCAGCTATCTTTTTAAACCACCCCTTCCTTCCCTGCATGATGACTTTTTTCATTTTCAACCTGCCCCACCCCCATAGACCCCCCTCCCCGCTTAAATTTTAAAATTTTTTTATTTTTAATTGAATTTAGTTTTTTCGCTCATTAACATCTCAACAACTAATTAACTATTTTCAGTTGACATTTTAACAATTGTTTCTTAATCGTTACTTAAAAGTTTCTAATTAACATTTTAACAAAATTTACCAGACATATCTAGTTTAAATTTTAGAAAAAGCCTAAAATTAAAGTCAATGTTTGATATAAAAAGTTTATATCATTGATATTTACTACACAAAATTTAATTTCTTTGAATTCCTATTTGGTTTTATAAACCCGCAAACCGCAACCCACCCCTCCCCGCATAAGTTTTAAAAATAGTTACTTTAACCTGCCCCGAATCCACATAGCTCTAAACCCGCCCCCTACATAGCTGTAAACCCGCCCCGTACCCACCCTGACCCGCCCCGTTGCCATCCCTAGCCCAAGTATATATGATTATGAAGGATGTTTGGCTTTTTAGCCTAAGTATGTATTGAAGTGATTTGAAATGACTTGTGCCTCTTTTAAAAGCATGTATACGTATGTGTATTCTTGTGGGATAATGACTTAGCACTGAGCGGACTAGGGGGGGTAATCTCCAAGGGTCCAGTACCCAAGTCCCATAACTATGTTCCAAACATAGGTATTTGTTTATGGTAAGTCTTACCAAAATGGGAGGCCCATACGGTATGGTTACGAATATGATGTGATAAATGAAAATCCTATCCAAAATGGGAGTGCCCATAAAGAAGGTTACTTATCCAAAATGGGAGGCCCATAAGGAGAACTATGGTCAACCTTTGGCAAGTAAAGCACCTTTTATTTGATATAGGGAAGACGCTAGAATTTCATGTAATAGCTTGCATGGTCTAGATGTTAGTTAAAGTCTCATCCCCTCTATGTTGAAGTATTATGGCATTGCATGCATCGTGTATTTCATGACACATTGATATATTACTCTTCTTTTCATATATGCTTCTTTCTGTATATGTTCCCTTGTCATCTAATATTTAATGTAGTTTTAATTAGTTCATATGCATTGCATGCCCGCATACGTTGTACATTCAAATGTACTGACGCATACTCTCTGCCTACATGATCTAACCATATAGGAACAAGAGACTACCTTCATCCACCATTTGACAGTTAGCTCGGAGTTGTGAAAGTTGTTGAGGTGAGTCCTATCATCCAAGGATAACCCATCATCCATCTACCTATTAAGTTGTGTTTGCTCATAGTCCATTTACTTTGAGGGTGAGTCTGGGACATGTCTTGAATCCCATCCTATTTTATGACCTAGAGGCATTGTTGAACAATATGTAAACTTTTGTATGGATTTTTTCTATGTCTTCCTATTTAGAGATTATGGTTATGGATATCTATTGATTATTGATACTTTGATTATTTGCTTATGATGAAATATGGAAACGTGGAAAGTCCTAAGTCTCGTTCTATCCCCATAGCGTGTGTCATACCTATCCGCCCCTTAGTTATTATGTTCTTAGTGCTACGTGGACCATGCTAATCCCTATCCCCGATAACATCCCCATAGAGTGAGTGATACTTTCCTATCCATTAAAACTATGTCTTTATTACTTCGTTATGCACTTCTGAAACGATGACGTGAATATGGATACTTTAAGGCTTGTTTGAGAATTCTTGGGTTCTCATTCACCATATCACTCCTAGACCTTATATCTGAGTCATGACATAAAAAAAAGAAAGAAAGAAAGGGGTGGGGTAGTGAGAGGTGAAGTGGATTTTAAAATTAATGTTAATGAAAATTCAAGTCAAAAAGTGAGAGAGAAAGAAATAAAAAAAAGAAATAAAGAAAAATTTTAAATGAAAAAATTATAATTTAAATCAATTTACACATGTCGCATATTAAGTGGTGCGTGATACACTCTAGCTTTGTAAAACTTGGGACTGGTCAAAAAATGATATAATAATGTCAATTCACAATTGTTTAGGGGGATAATAGGATGCTCGTATACTTAAGGTGTCTTTTTGAAAATTCGAGACAGCTTCGGGTATCACTTTATATCTTTGCTCTCAAATAAATAATAACTAATTGGAAAGTAGACACTAACAACGATTTTAATAACTTGAGAAATAGAATAATGATAATCTCTATGCCTAAATATGCAAACCTCAATAAAATAAGAACTAACTCAATTAGAATTCACGAAAGTTGGTTAAACTAAACTCAGTACTCAACCAAGATGAAATTTAGATGTTGAGAAAGTGAACGAACTCAATCCAATGCTATATGTAGCCTTATATACCTGAAAATTGATACTTCAATTGAAACTCTAGGAACTTTGGTGAAATATTTGCCCGAGAATTTCTACTCTCTAATCTTGCTCTCAAAGTATTCTAAGTATTAATGAGAGAAATGACCAGCAGAATACTAATAAGGGACCTAAAACAATCCCGAAATGTCAAGGCTTTAATTGAAAAAAGTGATAAAAGACAAAGTTATACTTTATTAAAATTGTCAGACTAATTTATAAGACCCTTCTATGAGTCATAGATAAGTCTATAGATCATAGGTTGGTTTATCATCAAACCTGGGGCTTTAGAGTTCTCGATTTATGACCAAGATTCTATGGGTCATAGATCCCTTCACAAGCTCATCCTACTAGTTCGTGAAAAAGATTCAGAGACTACATTTTAAGCTTGAAAATTGCAAACCTATTTCTATGTTTTGTACTTTGGAATATGGGTCATAAACCCTGATCATGGAACATGGGTCACTTTCTTGTCTTTGAAACCCATCTACCAACCTCACTATTATCCATATAAGATTGTATAGATCGTTAAATCTATCCTTACATTGAGTGTTAAGAACTCAATATTTTTTAGGTGGTGGAAGAAACCACGAGATGGATCTACGGTCTGTAGAACACTCTACGGATCATAGAATCCTCCATGGGGTCACTGGATAGTGACCTATTTTTTCAATTTCTTCAAAAATTTTCTAATGGCCAAATACAATGACTTTCAGGGGTGTTGCATAAATTTTACCTGTGATCAAAAAACATGCAATGATCCTATCATTAGATTTGTACATGTTGTGAATTATTAATTGTGTGCGTGATTGTGATTGTAATTATTGGATCGTCGTCACATTCTAATATATTATTGGATTGGATGTGATATTTTGATAATTATTAGATTCAATTGCAAATTTTGATAAATTTTTGGATCGCATAGTGTGCATTTCGGCACATCATTAGATCATGTGTCATATAACACACAACTTGTTTGGGTGTGGGTCCCCCGAGAGGGACATTATTGATTGCTGTGATTGAGTATCATAATCGTAAAAATGGTCTATTAAGTGTGAACTTATAAACTGTTATTCTTTTCATATGTATGTAGTGTACTAAGTGTGGTTACTTTTTTATATTTCGGTTATTGGAATAGTCGCATGATCTTATTAGTATAGTTTTGTTATGTATACTGATACCGTACTTTGTCTTTCTTTGTTGAGTACAGAACATCTTCATACAACTGTTGGTAGACCTCAACTAGGAGACTAGTGATCTATCAAATTCAAGGGTGAGCCAGCTCATTAAGATCTACCATGGATTCGTCTATCATTCTAGTTAATTCATTCTCAGACAAAGACACTTTAGATTAAGTAATTTTGAATGCTAAGAGCATAAGCAAGATTAGGTCTAGTTCAAGTCAAATACTAATGGAACTGGTCCGGATTCGAACCGATTAAGCCGGCTTCAAGCTTCAAGAGCGTGACTCTTCTTTATACACATTGGTTTTTTGAGGGTTACATCCACTTATGTTGGATACTTAAAGGTTTGGTACTATGACTTTTAGGTTCTGTAGAGGGTTATTTTAGCAATGTGATATATTTTATGTTTAAGTTTATGGGAGGTCAACTTGTCCTTCTATTTACACCGGCTTTCTTATCTTTTAATGTTATTCTTGTTAGACTGGTTAATTGGATTAAAGTATTAATTCTCCCATCGAAGGATTAGTGTCGGTGCCACTTACATCCGGACCTTATGTCAGGAAAGTTATGACTTTTTCATAATTTACATAAATTAAATGCATCAATAAATTATATTGATATATATGTATATATATATATATGTATGTATGTATGTGTATATATATATATATATATATATAAATATATATGTGTGTTTGTGTGTGTGTATGTATGTATATATATATATATGTATGTATGTATGTATGTATATAGGATAACTGTATATAAACATGTTAAATTTATAGAATTAGGAATTATGTGTCAATAAACATGACCAAAGAGTCATCGCCTAATGTTACAGTGGGAGAAGCCTCATAAGGAATCACAAGAAAGCAGTCAAGGAGACATTCGATGCATCGCTAGAGTGCTTGCGATGGTAGGCCTTGACCGCTAAATGGAATTTAGTAGCACAAACTTTCACACTTTTTGCACGGAGTATAGAAGCAATTTTAGAAAGGACATTGTACATCATCTGTTCATGCCATATCATAACAATTACACTACAGTAGTAGTACATAGAACCTTCTTCTTAGAGAACAAGTGAGCCTACGGTTTAGAAGCTTTTGGGCATCAAATTGGAGAGGAGTAGTTGGTGATAACCACTGATTTGCACTCAATCCTATTACCCATGACTTCTGCTACTATGTATGGTAATCAACCTTTAATTTCTAGCATGTGGAACTAAAACCCTAATGTTGGGGGTGTGCTTTTGATATGGATCTTTAATACTTGTTGGGTTTGTGACGTATTGGCTTATATGTAGCTTATTTGGGGGAATTTATATCTATTCCTAAGCTTAAAGTATTAATTTCAAGGTTGCAAACTTGGGGTTTTGTTTTAGCTCTCTGATTGTTCTATAGCTGGGATTATTAGAGTGTGGAATGGATATAATGGTCGGAAATGTTATGGGGTTTTAATTGGTATCCTTATTTTTCGGTTCAATGGCCAAGGTAGTAGCTGTTTTCCTCAACTTCTTAGTCCAAGCATGTCCATAGCAGTCCACATGTGATATCGTAGCTGATTCATGTGAACACACATATATCATAGGTGATTTGGGTTACAAGAAACCTAACCTATTCACTCAACATCAACTCATGTAGTCAAGTATCTAGACCCATTTTATTAGATTATTCCCCATATTTGCATATCCCCAACATCTTCCCTTGATAGTTGTCTAATTCGACAATTAGAACTTCTAGCTGAACTTTATCCGGATTATTGCAACCCCCCGATCCTATAACTACTTGGGCTAATGAGCCACTTCTGCCTTGAACAAGGATTCCCTGTGGGATCGACGCCAACTTCTAAAGTTGGATTATTGTGTTGGTGATGACCGCCCCTTCTACCATTGAGTAATTGGGTTGAGCGACAACAAAAATGGCATCGTTGCTGGGGAATTGGTTGTTCATATTGGAAGTGTTTGTTGAGCTTTATTATTGTGTTTAGAATTCTTTTTACTGTTTTCTTGTTGTTTTTTCTAATTGAACACTAGGTGTAAGGATGGAGGATTATGGAAGAGTGTATGGTCAGAATGTCGGGGACATGAACGGGATGCAAGATATTAATTGGGATCAGGTTAAAAGCTCTGGTGTTGTCCGTCAACCCCAATTAGTTAGATGAGTTAATGTTCATGTGATGGGCACCATATTGCTACTCCTCCAACTGAAAGGATTGTTTGGAGGGCTCGGCCGAGAAGATCAGCATGAACACTTGAGGAACTCGTTGATGTATGTCTCCCATTCAACTTTAGGGTAGTAAGTCAAGAGGCAATTTGACTAAGGCTATTTCCTTCTCTATCACTGGAGAGGCACTTATGTCACGACCTAAAGAAGGGCCTAGACGTGACATGGTGAATGAAAAACCTGAAAGGACCCCAAACAAGCCTCTTAACATATCATACACACATCCTTGGTCGCGGAAGCGAGATCAACAACAAGAGAAAACATAAACAAGGGAAATTGGACAAGGGGGAGAGTTTAATACTTAAACAACATAGATGAGTCAAAACTCATGCATAATACATAACTTGTCCAACAGCACCTCTAGACATAAAACTTAGCAGGGGCCAAGACAAGCAACTGGGCTCAACCTCATAGTAATGACCATAAGTACTCTGAAATATACAAGATGTAGTCTAAGCATAATCATGACGGAAGATAGATATTGTCCCCGAATACGAGGACTCACCAAATCTAACTTGAACAATCCGTCTAGCGACGTAAAGGGGAATCAAAGAGAGCTTTGGTTCCTCTATGGTAATATCATGTAGGCATAGAGTATGCGTTAGTACGTTTGAATGTACTAAGTATGTAGGATGTAATGCAACAAGAGATAAGCAACATAATTGAAATGAATAAATATAGGCAATAAATAAGCATAAATCAATATGGCATGCATGGATGACGCTTAGAGTAAATCATACTTACAAGAATATAATACATGTCTAAGAAGTGACCATCAATATAGAATATCCATGGCCTACCACCTCATTGGAGAGGCGATTAAGGTACAAATCCCTCAACATGGTTATTGAGGTATATGCCCCCTAACATGGTAGCACAGGCCTACTACCTCCCGAGCGAGGCAATCGAGATACAAACACCTCAATATGGTTATTGAGGTACATACTCCCCCTATGTATGGTATTACATGCCTACTACCTCCGAGCGAGGCAATCGAGGTACCAACCCCTCAATATGGTTGCCTAAGCCTACTACCACCCGTGAGAGGTAACTCAGGTACCAACCCCTCAATATGGTTATCCGAGCCTATAACCCCCTAAGCGAGGCTTGGTCAACTCACAACACTATAGAGGAAAATGACACATATGTGCATTCCTTTCATAATCATAAGTTCATTCAAATTATCGGCTATGGTTTAGACTTTCAACAACTCAAGAATCCACAACCGAACATTTTATCAAACACTTGGTGGGTGTGAAATGCTAATGTAAAACCATGCAAATCAACAGTGAAATCATGCAAGAAAATCCAATGTAAAACCACCCATTAACACTTGGTAATACCATCATGCTATATATATCAAAACCCTTCATCAAATCTCAAGATAGATCCAAGATTCAATAGCTCAAAACATGCTTAAACAATCACACTTTTATAAACCCCAACATAGTTCATAGTCAAATTCATAGTAAGTAAGACCCATAAATAAATCAACTTAAAAACATGAGATTTAGGTGAAAAGGAAACTTGTCCACCATGGGTGAAAGGACCCAATGGTTGAAACCCATATACCTTGATTTTGGAGAATCCTTGATGAAGATTGGAAATGGAGACTTGAATCTTGATTGAAATCCTTAAGATCTGAATGAGTTTTGGGACTTGAAATTTGGGGTGAAATATTTGTCTAAATGTTTGAGAGAGTATTGGGGAATTTCTTGTATGATACGAAGGTGAAATATGGCTAAGTATAGATATTTTCACGCATAGGAAAGCTTAGGCCCGAAAACCCAAAAGTCTTGGACCGAACTAATAAAACTGGGGGCAAATTTAACACTATAGTGCGCCCCAGGTGCGACGATTCTTCACTGGAATTTGCAAACTTGGAAAATTGAAATTGTGATTTGGTCACTCTAAAATTGGGGTTAGACCCATCTCCCACTCAATTTTGCCACCTATTCAACAATATGAAGTTGAATTTTTAATATCACGCACGGATATTGAGATATATGAAAATTATGATTTCAGCCACATCCGAGGCACATTTTCAGGCAAACTCCCCCTTGGGAACATTTATCTCCAAATGTGAAAGAAACATACATAAGAAG